>OX451220.1:1158280-1451287 GCA_949628195.1 Phasia obesa
TACATACATACCTATTTACCTTTGCTTCGTTTGGCACTTTAATAATTATATAATAGTGGTTGCCGGTGCGGTAACTATTTTATATTTAGGTAAGTAGTTCTTGCCAAATAATTCACAACGTTAAGAAATAAAAGTAGTAATTTATTACCGAAACTAGAGTTGTGCCGGTCATGTACGACCTAGTTCAGTTGAACGATTCCCGTAATTGAACGATTCTGACTAGGTCAGTGTTTTCTTTTTTATCGTTCATCGTTCGTTGCGTTTTTTTTTTTTTATTCAGGTACTAAAATAAAAAGATTAATTTAAAGCTAGAATTAAGAAACCTGATAAATCAGATGTAAAATAAATAATAAGTTAAATATTATTTATGTTATTTATGTACTTATGTTATTATGTACTTACTTTTTGTAAACATTTGTTGACAATTTTGAAGTGTTGCCAGAATGATCTGATGTGTTTGATCTGTTTAAAATAAAGAACGATGACCGTAACGAACGACCTAGTTCATTAAAACTTGGTGTACGATCTGAACGATTCAGCGAAATGAACTATTATGCACAACTCTAACCGAAACTACATAGAAAGAGTATTATACAAAAACCAAAAGCTTTTTTAAGAACTTCTGGCAGTGCCATAATAAACAGCGTTGCCACTGAAAAAAAAAAAATTATCCCACCAAATTTAAAAAAAAATTACCTTACCTTAATCCTTTAAAATGGTTTTACACGGCGTGTGTTTGTCATATGACTTGTCAGTTTGATAACCCATACGTAATTTCATGTGTTTGTCAAAATGGACATTTTACATACGGTTTATAATTTTTGCTTTCAAACGTACTTGTGTAATTACATCTGACATAACCTACAATATATATTTTTTCCACCACACAGTTTTGTATTGCCAACCACAGCTGATGCAAAGATGGAAATGTAGTGCTTTTGCTATGCTTTAGTGCTTTTGGTACCCGAAAACCTAAAATAGCAAAATATCAAATTGGCATTACAGAATGTCAGATGCTTTGTCACATCAAAATAGAACACGTTTTAAAACACACATGTTATGTTTCAAAAGGTTTACATGATTTGTTTAGAATTTACACATGGAAAAGTGACAAGTCATATGACAAATACACGCCGTGTAAAAGCACTTTTAATAAAAACTAAAGTTATAACTGGGTGCATTTTTAGTTACACAAAAACGTTTTATTTTTTTGCATTAAGAATGAAAAAAAGTTGCATCTGATATTCTTTTTTTCTTTTTTATTCTTTTGTACGTAATATAAAATGAGTATTTTCGACCGATACGAGTATTTTTTATCGATACTTATTTGGTACTCAGTAGTAAATTACCGATGTTATGTAAGTACTTGAGAAAGTTGTTAATACCATGTTTCCACGACAAAACGAAGCACTTGCTTCGCTCTCTGATAGTCGCCGTTTATACGTGGAAACATTTGGAATTCTCTTTTGGTTTTTCATTCGCGTTTACACAGACAAACATTGTTGTCGGCAACATTCAATTATTATTTCCTTTTTTGACATTTCTCTTTGCATTATTGTTTGGTGTTATTTTGTGTTCGGGAATTAAAAATAAATAAATAAATTTAAAAAATATTAAATAATCTAAAATAATAAGTATGGCAAATAAAGAAAAACTCAGCCTAATTCATGAAATTATGGATTGTATTAGCAAAACCATTGAGCTTGATTCTGACGATAGCGATAAAGAAGAAATGCTTCTAGGTAATTAAATATTTGAAAATGTGAACTTGAATTTATAGTAATATATTTTTATATACAAGGTTTGGCCAGTTTCGGAGAACAGGCAGCTTCATTCCCCGTAAAAAGACCAAAACGACGTGAAAGAATGGAGGAAGCAAAAACCCGAATGCGGTTCATTTACATTTTTGAATAAAGAATTGCTTGGGCATGATAAAGATAGTTACCAAAACTACTTAAGGCTTTCTAAGTCGCATTTTGACTTCTTGTTGGCATTAATACAAGATGATATACAGTGCTCCGACACTGTAATGAGAAGTGCAATTCCTGCAGAGGAAAAATTAACAATGACGTTGCGATTTCTTCCCAATGGTAAGTTGGGTAAGATTGTGATTTTGTATTGTTGCTAACATCTATAAATTGTTTATATTTTATACAGGGGAGTCTTACATCAGTTTGGATTACCAGACTCGTTTGTCAAAATCGGCAATTTGTGGTTTTGTTCCTAAGGTGTGCAATGCTCTTTACAAACACTAAAAATCCTCATATTTAAAGGTATATACACTTAAGGTTCAATTAGACGTGACATATCATTACGCCATATCCATAACCATAGCCGTAACCATTACTATATTTTAATTATTAATTATAGTTGCCATAACAATTAACAGCTGTTAGATACGTTATCATTTTTAAATTAATTTTAAAAGTCTTTAATCAATAAAGAAAAATAGAAAATGAACAGCGACGTTGAGATTGATCATTTATTTCTCACTATTATGTCCTTATATGCTAAAAGGAAGAAATTAAAACATAAAAGACGATGGCGCATACGACCTATTAATATCGACTGGTCACAACATGGATACCACAGGAAAGTTTTAAAAAAATAAAACATATGGACGAAGAAGAACTGTTTGCGCACACAAGAATGTCTCTGGAACTTTATGACCTGTTCTTAAAGTTAATAGCTCCTTCACTACGCAAATTTAAACAAACAATTGGAGCTGAAGAAAGAATTTCACTAACACTTCTGTAAGTTTAAAAGATGCTTGCAATGTATTATAAATTAATTTTATTGATTTGCAGCTATTTCGCATATGGAGTTCCTTTGAAAACTTTAGCTTGGAGCTATAAAATTGGGAAAACAACTGCCAGAAACATTGTTTTGGAGACTTGCGAAGTAATTTGGAGTGTGCTTTCCCCAATATATTTAAGTGAACCCACGCAACAACAATATAAAGACATCACAACTGATTTTGCTAATATGTGGAACATGCCCAATTGCGTGGGTGCAATTGACGGAAAGCACGTCGCAATTAAATGCCCTCCAAAATCAGGCTCAATCTTATGAAAACATATCCAGGAGTAAATACAACAAGAGCAGAACGTGTATTTAATTATAGGCTTTCCCGGGCCCGCCACGTAAAAGAAAATGCGTTCGGGATTTTGACAGCAAGATGGAGAGTGCTAAGGACAACAATGGAGTTCCATCCAGAAAATGCGGAAAAAATAGTTGTCGCATGTTTAGTGCTACATAATTTCGTAATGATGCATGATACAAAACGGTGGTACTGCCCAGAAAATTACGCTGACGGTGATAATGGTTATGGGGAATGGAGAAATGAATTGAGGCCATTAGGAGGTCCACTGCAGTCTGCTCAAACATTCAGACGTAGAGGTCCACACAGTGCATACGATTACAGAGTATACCTGACCAATTATTTTATAAACGAAGGTGCAGTCCTATTTCAAAACCACGTTGAATGATAAACAATTTCTATATAAATATGTACATATGTATTTATTATATATTTAAACAAATTAAAAAATATTACAGATCAAAATTCAGTCTATATAATCTCATTTGGTTTTAAGTATGGCAAATTAAATAAATTATAATGCATTCTTTGCAAAGTTATTAAATAATTCCAATTAATTTTTTTAAATTTAAATTTAATACAGGTCAATCTGAGAACATAAAAAATATCAATATTCTCTGGGGCTACACCTGCTCGTCAATTTGAGCTTGCATAACAATTTCCGTGCAACGACGCATTACTGTTGCTTGTGTTGACCTTTTCATTTTCGAAATTGCGGAACATATCATTGTTCCAAAACCACTTATCTCGGCACTGATCTCTTCTCGACGTGCTTTACGTGCGCATGCTTCTTGGAAAGTTTTAACTGTCTCCAGTATGGTAGCGTCTAACTCATTAAGTTGTCCGATTTTTCGCTTCTTCTGTCGAGAAATTAATGGTGCAGCATGGGTAGGTGTAATTGGATCTGGCTGTGTGGGAGAAATTGGATTTAACTGAGCAGGTGGAATTGGATTCCGATGTTCAGCAGCAGCATGTCCAACGGCATTTGGCGCTTCTAAGAACTCCACTGAAATGACATCTATAATTTCACTTTTTTCCAATATTGGCGCACTTTGTCTCATGCTGTTGGAAAATATATACATATTTAATATATACATATGTACATTATTTATAAAAAAAAATTAAATTTACTTACGGGCGAGGAATAATATGGCTTTTTAGAAATTGAAGGCTTTCAAGTAGGTGCCACTGCCTTCCGGCAGAAGCTGCACTTCCTGAGGTGTTTTTCGAACTCCTTATTTCCTTGCTAAACCGCTCCCTTAAATTTCCTCATCTTTTCATAGCTGCAGTTTCTATTAGAAATATAAATGAATATAAAAACAACCTTAATTCATATATTGCTTATTTACTTACCATCAATCTCCAAACCACTCGCGACTTCAATCCAAGCACGTCTTTTCTTTTCTCGATCCTTAAAATCTGCATGTGCTTTGTCGTAAAGACAAGGCCAATTATGCACCGTTTCAATAAGTTTTTCATCATCCATTTTAATTTTTATTTTAAACAACACTAAAATAAAACTAATAAAACGCAAGCGAAAATGAAAATTAAAAATTTTATGAAAACAAACCAGCAAACGAAAAAAAATACAAAATAATTTTTTACTTCAGCTGTCAGCTGTTTATGGTTATGGCAAAAAACCAAAATTCAATAGGTATCTATGTTTATGGTTACGGCCACGGCATTATGGTAAGTAAACAATAATCGAATACATTGTTGCCCGTAAGTTTGGTTAAACAGCTGATTTATGTGGTTACGGTTATGTCACGTCTAATTGAACCTTTAGTTTGTTGATATATACATACAGAGAGGGAAAAAATACAGATTGTATCCTACTAATTTAATATTTTTCAATATTAAAATTTTTTATATAAAAATCATATTTTAGTGAAAAAATTTAAAATTTTCTACTTAAACATGATATTTTCCAATATTAAAATATAAGTTTTCAACATTACTAGACCCTTGTTAATGTTTATTCCGAGCAGCCAGTTAGCACAAATTCAGTTTTTATTATATAATATAGGTACATAAGTATATTTTTGTAAAAAACAAAGTAAAAAAAATAAATCACATATTCTACATCCAATAACAAAAAATTAAATACATATGTAAATATGTTATTATCAAAAAACAAAGTAAACATATTTTGAATTCATTAACAAAAAATGAAGTACAAAAAACAAAAAGTAAAAACCTATAATAATTAAAAATGCAAAGTTACTTAGAGACGTATACACATTCTTAATGCATATAAGTAAATAATAAAAATAGCTCACATATTTTGAGGTTCGAAATCAATTTCGTCAAAAACACCATCCATTGACATCTGCAGAATAATTTCTATCTTCTCTAATTTTTATCGCAAGTTTATCTGAACTAGCTCTCATTTTTACATAAAAAAGTAAACAAAGAAAAAAGTAATATTAAAAGTGATGCTTTAATATAAATAAGCAAATGATTAAAATACAACTTAAAATTGATAAATAAAACACAAACTAAAGTTTATCAAGTGGTAAAAAAACAAAATCGTGCAATAAATTTTAAAATCCAAACAAAACGAAGCGCGTATGCGTCGTGTAAACGGTATGATTCGCTTTTTGTTTACATTTTTTGGTAAACAAAGAACGCTAGTTCAGATAAACTTGCGATAAAAATTAGAGAGGAGACTAATTATTCATGCTTCGCAAGTAGATTCAAACCGTGTAAACCTGCTATAAAAGAGGTCAAAATGAGAACGTATTGGTGTTTTTCCCTGTGAACAATTTGGGTATTGTTTAAAAACATTTATTTATTTATTTATTTATTTATTTATTTGAGTCTAAAAAAGGAATAATCCTATACAGACTTATGAAACTTAAGACTAAAATAGTTAATGTAATTATAAATAAAAATAATACAATGATATGTAAAAAATTTTACAATATTAATTTAAGTTTTGTAAAATAACATTTTTAAAACTAGTTTTTGAGGCACTAAATTCCAAACTGCCATTATTTGACAATGTATTGAAATAATTTAGAGACCTAATTATTGGACTATTAAGCACGTAATTTCTTTGATGTAATGCTACAAAAAATAACCTTCTATGTCGAATTGATAACCTAGAGGGAACATAAAATGTAATCTTTTTCAAGATTTCAGGGCAATCTATATTTGCATTTATCAGGTCAAATATATAAAGCATAGACTGTACTTTACGTCTTTTTTCCAGCGAAGTCATACCCAGATGTAAGCACCGGGACATATAAGAAGGAACAGGACACATTAAATTAAGATGAGGCAAAGCATAATGTATAAATTTTTTCTGAATCTTTTCTATACGGTTAATATCAACAGCACAATGCCGACTCCAAATAGAAGCCCCATATTCTAATTTCGATCTAACATATGTAGAATATAAAAGTTTAATTGTATATGGATCAACAAAATCCAAACTATTTCTTTTTATAAACGCAAGAATAGAGTAAGCCTTAGGTATAAGCTTATCTAAGTGAGGTTTAAAAGTGAATTTAGAGTCAAACAAAATGCCCAAGTCACTGCATTCATTTGTTTTAGATATATAATTATTATTGAAATGATAAATGGAATCCAATGGAACTGTTAATCTTGTATAAGTTACATGAAAACATTTACTCAAATTTAATTTCAGATTATTATTATTACACCAATCATTCAAGCTGTCAAGATCACTTTGCAATTTGCTGATATCATTCAAATTGGTTACACTAGAAAATATTTTAAGATCATCAGCATATAACAAAAAATTCGAAAATTTAAAACATTGAAAAATGTCATTGATAAAAATATTAAAGAGCAAAGGACCCAAGACACTGCCTTGTGGAACTCCAGAAACTTGAGTATATTTAAACGATTGATGTACATCAAGTTTTACAACACAAACCCTATTACTCAGATAAGAAGACAACCATTTATAAAAAGATGAGGTGATTCCAAGACTAAGTAACTTTTTTAATAGAACGTCATGCGAAATTTTATCAAAAGCCTTTGAAAAATCAGTGTAAATAGTATCAACTTGAAAACCCAATTCAAATTGAGAAAAACAATATTCTGTGAATACAGTAAGATTAGAAATTGCTGATTTATTATTTCTAAAACCATGTTGCTGAGAAATTATCAAAGATTTTGTATTAAAATATAATACATCATATATTGCATGTTCAAAAATTTTTGAAAATGTTGTTAATTTGGAAATAGATCTATAATTGCAAACATCATTGCGATTACCAGATTTAAAAATAGGGGTTACAAACGTGAATTTCCATCGATCCACAAAAATTCCCTCTGAAAGGGATTTTTTAAAGATTTCTAAAATCGGAATTACGATCGAGTATGAGCATTTTTTCAGTAAAAAAGAACACAAACCATCAGCATCCATGTTAAAAGAGTTCTTTACACGATTAATAGCATTCAAAATTTGGTCTTTGGTCAATACAATGAGTCCTAAATTAAGGTTTGAATTAATATTTACGGCAGAATATGCTTTAGAAGAATGAGCGTTAAAGTTTGATTTAAAACAGTTCGCAAAAAAGTTAACAATTGTTTGAGGACAATCAGATGAATCTTCTTGATATATCATTGAAGAAGGAATATCAGTACATCGATTTTTTGAGCGAATATATGACCAAAAATAGTTTGGATTTGTTTTTATACTATTATCAATTCTAAGCAAATACTGTTTGTACAAAAATTTATTTAGAAAATTAAATTCCCTAGCACATAATCTATACTGTCGAAGTACCTCATAACTACCCAATGCTATATAGGTTTTATGTAATTTATTTCTTTTATTCTTCAAGGTTTTTAACCCCTTGGTATACCACCGGTGTGTCGACGAGGACTTAATTTTCACTGGAATATATTGCTTGCAAATATTAAAAAATTTTTTCCAAGAAGATATCATAAGACATATTAGTACATTTACCTTCAAATAAATTATTCCATTCCACCTGCATCAGTTTAGAATTTAACGCATCAAAATCACAATTTATAAAATCATATTTCATACAAGTTGAATTATTAGAACATTTAAGAAACTGAAGTATAAATAGTTCTATAATTATGGCACTATGGTGGATATTATTTGATGAAAATGGTTCCAAACATTCATAGATTTTTGTTTTAAAAATAGATTGAACAAATATCAAATCCAGTATTTTATTCAATCTATTTTTCACATTGTTGACTTGAAGAAGATCAATTTCAAAAAAGGAATCTATCAGATTAATTTCATAGTCTCTATTAACATTAAAAGGAATCAATTTACTATTACGCTCTACCCATACAATACCCTTCAAATTAAAGTCACCAAAAACTAAAAATCTTGTGTTTGGATTCATTTTCTCATACAAATATAATATATTATTTACATGAGAATCATATATATCATAGCAACTACTTGGTGGTACATAAGAAACACAAAGGCATATAAGACCGTCACTAGCAGGAAATATAACAAAGAGTTGATCAAGTAATTCATCAACAATTATATTGGAGCAGATATAGGATTGCAGTTTCTTCCTCACCGCAATTAAAACACCACCACCTCGCTCAAGACCAGTTCTGGCATATGATCTGTCCTTACGGTACACATGATATAGGTTTAAGTCAAAATACTCAGCATCACAAAATTCAGCTTTTAGCCATGTTTCAACAATTACAAAAACATCGTAGCAACATTCCGAAGAATACTCAAATAAGTTTTTACTTTTAGAACGCATTCCAGAAACATTTTGGTAGTATATTTTAAGTTTAGATATGCAATCTAAGTTTGGGTTGGCAACTCCACTGGTTTTCTTGGAAAAAAAAATAAACGGTCTAATTTTCGTATTCATATGCCACAGGGATGATTTAATTAAATCAGCATAAAATTTGGTGCGACACCAACTTTAAAATTTACATGCTTTAATGTTTTTTCATCAACATCTTTTTTCACTAGCCTCGTACAATCAAAATGTTGTTTACCAATACCAGTATTTTTTTCAATAAAGTTTAGTATTTGATTAGTTGTAACTGATGGTTTGAAGGAAGATACATATAAATATTTTTTCCTTACAACTACATCAAGATCATCAGTAGTACTCTCACCAACAGCAACAACACGGTTTTTGCGTTTACGCCTACTTACAGTTGTCCAAGCAGCATGCTGACTTTCATGCTCATACTTGTTCGAAACTAAATCAGAAGCAATAGGGTTCGAGACAATAGAAGAAGCATCATCTTTACAATTATTTGAAGTAACAGCAACAAAATCTGCATATGACCTTTGGTCATCTCTATTTCTGCTTTGTGCATTATTTGTGTAAGCAAGTGATTTGTTGAGACTGCATTTATTTATATTATTTTTAACAATATCAACATTTAATGAAAGTTTATTGATCTCATTTTTTAAATCTTGCACATCGACACTTATTGAAGATATTATTGAATTTTTTAATTCTCTTAACTCATTGGATAAAGAGGATATAAGAGAACCCATTTCAGCTGAAGCAGAAAGACAATCGTTGCAATTAAAAACTAGATTTATATTTTCTTTAAATAAATCAACTTGTTTATCCGTCATTTTTGCACAGAAAATATGATATTTTGCTTTACAAATATGGCATGCAATAAAATTAGTTGAAACTGATTTAAAACACTTCGCACACAAAGTTTTAGGTGGAGCATCCATAGTAAAAAAGAATTAGCAAAAATAGCAATAAATTAAAACACGTCCGTATGCTTCAACGTTAATTGTATTGATGGTAGGAGAAATTGTTTGCTGGGATCTAGAAGAAGTTTAAAATTATAATTCCTCGTCAAGTAGAGTTATAATTTTTTTGGGATATAAATAAAAGAGAGATTAAGGGTGAATCTTTTATTTATTTAGAGCTTTTGGGTTTTGGATTCCTCACCTTGTATTCCGGAAAATCAGTTTCTTTTTATAAAAAAAGCTTGATGTTTGAGTTGAGTTCTTTATTTTACAATAGGTTATAAAACTTTAGGGTTTAGAACGATGTTGTTCGATTGATGAGGAGATACCAATTAAGTATTTTTAAAGTTACGGTTTTAAAACTTCATTAATTCTTTCATGAAACACGAACTTAAAATATTGACAACTGGAAGTTAATAATTCATTTTTTACCAGATTGGCAACTTTACATATTTTTCATTACGTTTTTAGATACATTATTGGTAAGAATAAAATAGGTAAGTATAAAAAAGGTAAGTATAATAAAAGATAAGTAAATAATAATTCAAAAATAAGTATTCAAATATATCAAACCGTAAGTAAAAAAGGTAAGTAAATATAAATATAAATAAATATATAAATATAAATATAAATTAGGAATTTAAGTCCAAGTTTGGACATGCCGCCGGCCTTGCCTCTAGGCAACAGTTGGGCCCTTTTCTGTGCTACAGAGTACTGAAGCCAATGATTGTATAGCAGCGGCGATGATACGAGTGTCAGGTTGAACCGGTTGAGGTTGTTGCTGAGGCTGTTGTGGGGGCTCTTGTATGTTTTGTTGTTGACGAGCTTGTTGTTGATGATTTTGATGCTGTTGCATTTGCTGTCGTGGACGATGTCGATTCTGACGATGATTTTGAAGATATTGATTTTGACGATGTGGATTTTGACGATGTTGACGAGACGGTCTTGAGTAGATACTCTCTCTTGTTGATGAGGTTGTAAATGTAGAAGAGTGTGGTGGCAGTGGGAACACTTTTGACACGTATCCAGGGATATGCATGACTGCGTGTTGTGACTTCGTGCCAGACAATTCATGCAGTAGCCGAGCCTGCCGACAATTTCCCTTCGTTTTTCATTCTAAGGAATTTGCGGCAAAACCTCAGTGCATTAAAGCCATCACATATGATGCATTATAGACCTTGGAGGGTGCTCGTCATTGACATTATGGCTATGGCTTCTGCTGGGATCTGGCACTCTTGTGGCGGTTAGTCTTCTATTCGATCTGCTAAAGAAATTTAAAAACCTTTATAAGTTGGAGATTTTTAGAAATATGAGAAAAATATAAAATGATGTGAAATAGTGTATGAGATAAGAATGAGTGAAAGTTAGTAAATGTGTTAATTGAGATAATAGTTAATTGATATGTGTTGTCTGCAATTTAGACGTTTGTTCGGAATTTTCAATTTTTAAAAAAGGGAGATTACATAATTTTGCAATAGGTCTAGTAATAATTCCTGATTGTGTACGAAGATTTCTATCTGACCCTGAATAAGTTTTGTCGATTCGGCCTAATCGCCATTCATAAGGGGCTTGAAGATCATCCATAACTACAACCAGATCTCCATGTTTTAGGTTTGGAACAGTATTTTTCCATTTATATCGCTTTTATAAAGACTGGAGATAATCATTTTTCCATCGCATGGAAAACTAATGGTGAATTGCCTTTAACTTTTCCCATCTATTAATGAGAGAAATGTTTTCATATGATTGTTCTGGAAAAGCTGTTAAAGGGGCACCTCATAAAAAATGGCCAGGAATCAACGCAGTGATTTCAGCAGGGTCTTCAACCAGAGGTGAGATTGGACGAGAATTGAGAACACTTTCGAATCGAAATAAAATGGTTGAAAATTCTACAAAATTGAACTTTTGAGCTCCTACAACTCGCTTAAAGTGAAATTTGAAGCTTTTCACTGCAACCTTCCATAGGCCTCCCATGTGTGGAGCATAAGGAGGGATAAATTTCCATTCAAACCCATGCGAAATATACTTTTGGGCAATGTCTTCTGCTGAAGTTTTTATGAATGTTGCAAATTCTTTTTCAAGTGTTCGGCTGGCTCCGAGAAAGTTCCTCCCGTTGTCGGTAACCACCCCTTGGGGGAGGCCCCGCCTCCCAACGAAACGAGCCGCCTGAAAAGCTGCTGATGAAAGATCCGAACAGGCTTCTAAGTGTATGGCCTTTGTGCTAAAACAAACAAAGATGCTGACATATCCTTTTACCGTAGATGATGTTCGAAGGGAAGACAATTTGAGATCGAATGGACCCGCGAAATCTATACCTGTAACCTGAAAGGGGACAGAAAAGTTACATCTATCTGGAGGAAGTGGAGCCATTATTTGGGTGCAGTTCTGTTGCTTATGTATAATGCAAGGCTTACATTTTCGAATTAAATTTTTTATTTTTGGTTTCAGTCTTGAGACGTAAAATTCTGATTGCACTATTCTGTACATCAGTCGACTTTCTACATGGAGAAGAAAATTATGGAAATATTCAAGATACAAATGGCAAACTCTAGAGTTACCTGGAATTATTATTGGATGACGCTCATTATATGGAAGAAATGATAGAGATAATCTTCCATTTACTCGAAGTAATGAGTTTGCGTCAGTTAAGATTTTTGAGACTACTTTTATTTGGCACTGGTTTCTTATTCGCAAGACATTGATATTCTTCTGAATAAATGGATTTTGAGCAACCAAAAGAAGTCGAGATTTAACAAATTTGACTTCTTGTTGAGTTAGGTTACTTTTAGTACAAGAGTTAGAATTTTTTAAGCAGTTATTATAAAATCTGAAATTGTAACCTAAAACTCTTAAAGCTTTATTATACGACGAAAATCTTTCAAGAATATTATTGTCTGCAACCTATGTATGCAACGCTTGAGTCTCAATATTATTTTTGTTGATTTTTAAAGGATTTCTTTTTGGCCATTCTGATAAAGGTTTCGTTAACCACGCTGGTCCCTGACACCACAAATAGCTATTTGCGAGATCTTGGGGCCTACATCCTCGAGTACCTAGATTAGCGGGATTATCATGGGTAGAGACATGATACCATGTTGCATCTGGTACTAATTGGTGAATTTGAGCAATACGATTTGCCACGTATGTTTCCCATGATGACGGGTGTTTTGATAACCATTCTAGCACTATTGAGGAATCAGTCCATAAATGTATTTCAACATTTGCAAAATTCAACGAAGTTATTACTTATTTTACGAGATTGGCTAAGAAAACTGCACCATTGAGTTCTAAGCGCGGTAAGCAGACAGTCTGTATTGGGGCAGCTTTAGATTTTGCAACTAGCAAATTCGTAAATGTATTTTGGGTATCAGTCTGACAACGAATATAAACTGTAGCGCAATATGCAGCTTTGGATGCGTCAGCGAAGCCATGTATTTGTATAGAATCTGAAGGTGTGTATTGTAGCCACCGCTGAATTGAAATTTTTTCTATTTCTGTGAGATCAGCCACCAGACTATTCCACTTTTGTAATTACTCAGGAGACACCTCATCATCCCAATCCAAACCTTCTAACCATAATTGCTGCATGATGACTATGGGGGCCAGCCATCCAGCAGGATCGAAAAGTTTAGCAACTGATGAGAGATGGTCGCAGCAACGATGCTGGAGTATTCCTACAGAGTCCGCTGAATACTATTTTGCAAGAAGAGAAAAACCTACCACAAGCTGCTGCAATTGGAAACAATAGAGTTCTCCCTTACGTCGTAGTCGGCGACGATGCATTCCCTCTGCGGAAACATTTAATGAAGCCCTATCCTTATCACTCGCAGTGTCAAAAAAAAGCAGGTTTTCAATCAACGACTTTCCCGTGCAAGACATGTAGTAGAGCATGCGTTTGGTATTTTATCGAACAGGTTCAGATTTTCTTTAGCTCCACTGAACCAAAGTGTAGAAAATGTTCAAACTATTGCCCTTGCATATATTGCTTTGCACAATTATTTGTTAGAAAGTGGCGAGACAAGCATAGAAAGCGTAGGGAGTGCACGAGAAACTAGCAATGTCAGTTCTGCTGCTTCTGACACGCCATACTATCCACGGAAAGGAGAAGCAGAGGTTATTCGCCAAAATTTCATGAATTATTTCAATGCAGAAGGCAAAGTAGATTGGTTGAAGCCTAAATGATAAAGAAAAATATATAACCAAATTCTGTGTCTATTTTATTATTATTCACTTTATTCTACTTTTATTCACTTTTATTTATTGTAATGAAATATACACCCTATTTTAGTAACAATATTATTACAAATTACTATAATAAAATAAAACAAACAGTTTTAATATTTAAAAACAAATTCAGTCTTTATTATATAATATAGGTACACAAGTATGTTTTTATAAAAAACAAAGTAAAAAAAAAAATAAATCACATATTCTACATCCAATAACAAAAAATTAAATACATATGTAAATATGTTATTATCAAAAAACAAAATATAGGTTCATAAGTATGTTTTTATAAAAAAAAAGTAAAAACAAAAAAATAAATCACATATTCTATAACAATAACAAAAAATTAAATACATATGTAAATATGTTATTATCAAAAAACAAAGTAAAAATATTTTGAATTCATTAACAAAAAATGAAGTACATAAAACAAAAAGTAAAAACCTATAATAATTAAAAAATGCAAAGTGACTTAGAGACGTATACACATTCTTAATGCATATAAGTAAATAATAAAAATAGCTCACATATTTTGAGGTTCGAAATCACTTTCGTCAAAAACACCCTCCATTGAAATCTGCAGCAGTTCATTGGATGTGGACGAATTTTTAATGGCATTTGATGTGGTCGAATCGAGCTGCTTCGGAAAACTACCAATATATTTCTGAATTACTGATCGTATTTCCCAAGCAGATTTTTGTTGGTATCTCACATCAATTTCTTCCATTTGTGACGTCACTAACTTACCCAGCCAACCGTATTTGTGGACATTTTTCTTTTTTTCGACTATAATTTCCTTGAAAGATGCAAAATTGTTTCTCATTTCAGAGAATAAGTCTCTATTCTGTAATAGACATACATATATTAAAATATAGTAACTAATTTCTAAATCTAGAATTAAATACCTTTGAACGCTTTTTGCTGGGTTCGCTATTGGTACTGTAACAGCTTTCATCATGCAATTCCGAACTTCTAGTTTCCTCAGTACTACACTCTGCCTAAAAAAAAAAAAATTATCGTATTAACACCAATTTCTACAATTTTTATTTTTTTACATAAAAGGCTTACTTCAATGTTGTTTACACTCTCCCTGATGCAGGCATGTGGTTCAAGAAAGGAAAGTTGATCGAAGCACCAAAGCTTTGGCACATATAACTCATTCCTTCCACTGCCGCTTTTCTTTGAGTTTATAATCAGCCTCAGCTCTCTAATATATTGGCTTCGCAGGCTCTTCCATTTGCTTTCAATGTCTGCCACAGACAGACCAGGCATCTCCTTTTGTAAAATTGCTACCATATCACTATAGGCTTGGGCTTTTTTTATTCGATTTAAATAATCCCTAGACCGCACACTATATAAATACTCCCTTTCTTGCACCAATAATATTAAACTTTCCACAGCTTTTCGTTCCCATTTATAATCCATTTTTTATTATATTCAAAAAATTTGTACTTTTTCTTTTTAATTATATTTAGTTTTTAAATTTTCACAACCAAACTACACTAAATGCCGCCAAAAATAATAATAAAGCAAATGTCAAAAAAGTAAAACTAAAACAACAAAAATGTAAACATAGAAAATGATAACAAAGCGTATCGCCGAGTACCGAACACAAAAACGATTTTCTCTTCCCCACCCGTAATTTGCTACCAACCTAAATCTTTCCCTTCCAAATGTTTCCACGTATAAACGGCGACTTGCGAAGCATGAATAATTTCTATCTCCTCTAATTTTTATCGCAAGTTTATCTGAACTAGCTCTCCTTTTTACATAAAAAAGTAAACAAAGAAAGAAGTAATATTAAAAGTGATGCTTAAATATAAATAAATAAGCAAATGATTAAAATACAACTTAAAATTGATAAATAAAACACAAACAAAAGTTTATCAAGTGGTAAAAAAACAAAATCGTGCAATAAATTTTAAAATCCAAACAAAACGAAGCACGTATGCGTCGTGTAAACGGTATGATTCGCTTTTTGTTTACAGTTTTTGGTAAACAAAGAACGCTAGTTCAGATAAACTTGCGATAAAAATTAGAGAGGAGACTAATTACACAGGGCAACAGCAAAAATATGCTCGAGTAACTACTATATACATTTGATGTATCATGGCTACCTTAGTACAAAAATGGTAAAATTTTTAAATTCTATGGATAGATTTTTTTTTAAAAAATTTTTTTTTAAAATTGCATTTTTTTGAGACGTTTCTTCAAATAATTAATGATAACTCAAAAACTACTAGTCCGATATTATTAAAATAAATTCAGAAAAATTAAGATTTGCATAGCCTTTAATTCGTCTATATATCGCGTTTCAATCGGATCAATAGTATCGGAGTTATAATAAAAAACTTAAGAAAAAAATATATTTTTTACGTAAAAATGGCAAAAATTTTCGTTTTAAAAAAATCATAAAAAATCGAAAACGGCAAAAAACTTCCAGATTCATTTTTTTATCGCATAGCGACATATAATAGCAACAAAATGAGATATCGACCATAAAAATCGATTGATTTTTTTCGAATTTATTCACATTTTAGTGAATTCGCTCATTTTCACAAAATTTTAGTTTTTTGCTTGATATACGCATTATAGCGGGTTTTCAAATGTGTGAAAAACATAAATTTTCCAATTTCAAGGGGTGCATGTCGGATTAATGTTAGATTTGATGACAAATTTTAGTCGAATTCGACAACGTTAACACGTAGCGCATAGGCCCCAAATCTGAAAAAAAGCGTTTAAATCGAAAATAATTGACAAATTTTCAGTTTTTGCAAAATTAACGCTATTTATTTCCCCTTTTGCAAAAAAGTGGATCCTGGTCCTTAGGGCAAACACAATGAGATTTACAATAAGCTACATGTCTTTAAGTTTTCGAGTTATTACAATTTTCACTGGCCATTATATGTCCTTGAGAACTTGCCGAAGACAATTTACAAAAACATTTTACTTTTAAAATTTTTTATTTTTTTCTTTTTTAACAATAAAATATAAAATTTCGCTAAAATTGACTGATATCTTCCTATTACACAACGCAACAAAATAAAAAAATTAGATGCTTTTGAAACCACTATACAATATCCTATCTATGTAAGCCAATGGCAGTCATCAAACCAGGAATATCCGTGCAGCAGACAAAATCGTCCTCTTCTGCAAAATAGTGAAGTAAGCCTTTTTCTCGGGTACGGTAATACGAAACTTTAGTTTCCTCCGTTATGAGATTTGATTCCTTCATCCGGGATGCAAGTAATTCCGAAGATGCTTTTGACAATCCAAGTTCTCTTATTACATCATTTAGCTGGTCTTGATTCCATGGTCTCGGTGAGATATTTTTGTGTGGGATGAACTCGTCATTTTCAGATATAGGTAGTTCTGGATCTGAACTTCCTGATTGAGAACACATGCTTGAGGTTGAGGTTTTTGAAAAAAAAATTTTTAAAAAAAATTCTATCCATAGAATTTAAAAATTTTACCATTTTTGTACAAAGGTAGTCATGATACATCAAAATTATATAGTGGTTTTAAGAGCACATGAAATTTTTTTTATTTTGTTGTGCTGTGTTATTCATGCTTCGCAAGTAGATTCAAACCGTGTAAACCTGCTATAAAAGAGGTCAAAATGAGAACGTATTGGTGTTTTGCACTGTGAACAATTTGGGTATTGTTTAAAAACATTTAATGTTGGTTAATTGTATTGATGATAGGAGAAATTGTTTGCTGGGATCTAGAAGAAGTTTAAAATTATAATTCCTCGTCAAGTAGAGTTATAATTTTTTTGGGATATAAATAAAAGAGAGATTAAGGGTGAATAATCTTTTATTTATTTAGAGCTTTTGGGTTTTGGATTCCTCACCTTGTATTCCGGAAAATCAGTTTCTTTTTATAAAAAAACCTTTTTTGTTTGAGTTGAGTTCTTTATTTTACAATAGGTTATAAAACTTTAGGGTTTAGAACGATGTTGTTCGATTGATGAGGAGATACCAATTAAGTATTTTTAAAGTTACGATTTTAAAACTTCATTAATTCTTTCATGAAACACGAACTTAAAAAATTGACAACTGGAAGTTAATAATTCATTTTTTACCAGATTGGCAACTTTACATATTTTTCATTACGTTTTTTAGATACATTATTGGTAAGAACAAAAAAGGTAAGTATAAAAAAGGTAAGTATAATAATATTATTTAAAGGTAAGTATTTTCAAATCTCACAAACGGTAAGTATAATAAAAGATAAGTAAATAATAATTCAAAAATAAGTATTCAAATATATCAAACCGTAAGTACAATAAAAGGTAAGTAAATATAAAGAAAAATGAGGAATTTAAGTCCAAGTTTGGACATGCCGCCGGCCTTGCCTCTAGGCAACAGTTGTCCCTTTTCTGTGCTGCAGAGTACTGAAGCCAATGATTGTATAGCAGCGGCGATGATACGACAATTTCCCTTTTCATTCTAAGGAATTTGCGGCAAAACCTCAGTGCATGAAAGCTATCACATATGATGCATTTATAGACCTCTAAATCTCTTGGAGGGTGCTCGTCATTGACATTTTGGCTACGGCTACTGCTGGGATCTGGCACTATTGTGGCGGTTAGTCTTCTATTCGATTTGCTAAAGAAATTTAAAAACCATTATAAGTTGGAGATTTTTAGAAATATGAGAAAAATATAAAATGATGTGAAATAGTGTATGAGATAAGTATGAGTGAAAGTTAGTAAATGTGTTAATTGAGATAATAGTTAATTGATATGTGTTGTCTGCAATTTAGACGTTTGTTCGAAATTTTCATTTTTTAAAAAAGGGAGATAACATAATTTTGCAATAGGTCTAGTCTAGTAATAATTCCTGATTGTGTACGAAGATGACTGACCTGATTGTGTACGAAGATGACTATCTAGTAATAATTCCTGATTGTGTACGAAGATGACTATCTGACCCTGAATAAGTTTTGTCGATTCGACCTAATCGCCATTCATAAGAGGCTTGAAGATCATCCATAACTACAACCAGATCTCCATTTTTTAGGTTTGGAACAGTATTTTTCCATTTATATCGCTTTTATAAAGACTGGAGATAATCATTTCTCAATCGCATGGAGAACTGATGGTGAATTGCCTTTAACTTTTCCCATCTATTAATGAGAGAAATGTTTTCATATGATTGCTCTGGAAAAGCTGTTAAAGGGGCACCTCATAAAAAATGGCCAGGAGTCAACGCAGTGATTTCAGCAGGGTCTCCAACCAGAGGTGAGATTGGACGAGAATTGAGAACACTTTCGATTCGAATTAAAATGGTTGAAAATTCTTCAAAATTGAACTTTTGAGCTCCTACAACTCGCTTAAAGTGAAATTTGAAGTTTTCACTGCAACCTCCCAAAGGCCTCCCATGTGTGGAGCATAAGGGGGGATAAATTTCCATTCAAACCCATGCGAAATATACTTTTGGGCAATGTCTTCTGCTGAAGTTTTTATGAATGTTGGAAATTCTTTTTCAAGTGTTCGGCTGGCTCCGAGAAAGTTCCTCCCGTTGTCGGTACAGGAACAGGCTTCTAAGTGTATGGCCTTTGTGCTGAAACAAACAAAGATGCTGACATATCCTTTTACCGTAGATGATGTTCGAAGGGAAGACAATTTGAGATCGAATGGACCTGCGAAATCTATACCTGTAACCTGAAAGGGGAGAGAAAAGTTACATCTATCTGGAGGAAGTGGAGCCATTATTTGGGTGCAGTTCTTATGTATAATGCAAGGCTTACATTTTCGAATAAAATTTTTTATTTTTGGTTTCAGTCTTGAGACGTAAAATTCTGATTGTACCATTCTGTACATCAGTCGACTTTCTGCATGGAGAAGAAAATTATGGAAATATTCAAGATACAAATGGCAAACTCTAGAGTTACCTGGAAGTATTATTGGATGACGCTCATTATATGGAAGAAATGATAGAGATAATCTTCCATTTACTCGAAGTAATGAGTTTGCGTCAGTAAATGGGTTAAGATTTTTGAGACTACTTTTATATGGCACTGGTTTCTTATTCGCAAGACATTGATATTCTTCTGAATAAATGGATTTTTGAGCAAGCAAAAGAAGTCGAGATTTAACAAATTTGACTTCTTGTTGAGTTTGGTTACTTTTAGTACAAGAGTTAGAATTTTTTAAGCAGTTATTATAAAATCTGAAATTGTAACCTAAAACTCTTAAAGCTTTTTTATACGACGAAAATCTTTCAAGAATATCATTGTCTGCAACCTCTGTATGCAACGCTTGAGTCTCAATATTATTTTTGTTGATTTTTAAAGGATTTCTTTTTGGCCATTCTGATAAAGGTTTCGTTAACCACGCTGGTCCCTGACACCACAAATAGCTATTTGCGAGATCTTGGGGCCTACATCCTCGAGTACCTAGATCAGCGGGATTATCATGGGTAGACACATGATGCCATGTTGCATCTGGTACTAATTGGTGAATTTGAGCATGGCGATTTGCCACGTATGTTTCCCATGATGACGGGTGTTTTGATAACCATCCTAGCACTATTGAGGAATCAGTCCATAGATGTATGTATTTCAACATTTGCAAAATTCAATGAAGTTATTACATATTTTACGAGATTGGCTAAGAGAACTGCACCATTGAGTTCTAAGCGCGGTAAGCAGACAGTTTGTATTGGGGCAACTTTAGATTTTGCAACTAGTAAATTCGTAAATGTATTTTGAGTATCAGTCTGACAACGAATATAAACTGTAGCGCAATATGCAGCTTTGGATGCGTCAGCGAAGCCATGTATTTGTATAGAATCTGAAGGTGTGTATTGAAGTCACCGCTGAATTTAAATTTTTTCTATTTCTGTGAGATTAGCCACCAGACTATTCCACTTTTGTAATGACTCAGGAGACACCTCATCATCCCAATCCAAACCTTTTAACCATAATTGGTGCATGAGAATTTTTGCTCTGATGACTATGGGGGCCAGCCATCCAGCAGGATCGAAAAGTTTAGCAACTGATGAGAGATGGTCGCAGCAACGATGCTGGAGTATTCCTACAGAGTCCGCTGAATACTAATTTGCAAGAAGAGAAAAACCTACCACAAGCTGCTGCAATTGGAAACAATAGAGTTCTACCTTACGTCGTAGTCGGCGACGATGCATTCCCTCTGCAGAAACATTTAATGAAGCCCTATCCTTATCACTCGCAGTGTCAAAAAAAGCAGGTCTTTAATCAATGACTTTCCCGTGCAAGACATGTAGTAGAGCATGCGTTTGGTATTTTATCGAACAGGTTCAGAGTTCTTTTAGCTCCACTGAACCAAAGTGTAGAAAATGTTCAAACTATTGCCCTTGCATGTATTGCTTTGCACAATTATTTGTTAGAAAGTAGCGAGACAAGCATAGAAAGCGTAGGGAGTACACAAGAAACTAGCAATGTCAGTTCTGCTGCTTCTGACACGCCATACTATCCACGGAAAGGAGAAGCAGAGGTTATTCGCCAAAATTTCATGAATTATTTCAATGAAGAAGGCAAAGTAAATTGGTTGAAGCCTATATGATAAAAAAATATATATAACCAAATTCTGTGTCTATTTTATTTATTAGTTTATTTTATTATTATTCACTTTATTCTACTTTTATTCACTTTTATTTATTGTAATGAAATATACACCCTATTTTTGTAACAATATTATTACAAATTACTATAATAAAATAAAACAAACAGTTTCAATATTTAAAAACAAATTCAGTCTTTATTATATAATATAGGTACATAAGTATATTTTTATAAAAAACAAAGTAAAAAAAATAAATCACATATTCTACATCCAATAACAAAAAATTAAATACATATGTAAATATGTTATTATCAAAAAACAAAGCAAAAATATTTTGAATTTATTATCAAAAAATGAAGTACATAAAACAAAAAGTAAAAACCTATAATAATTAAAAAATGCAAAGTGACTTAGAGACGTATACACATTCTTAATGCATATAAGTAAATAATAAAAATAGCTCACATATTTTGAGGTTCGAAATCACTTTCGTCAAAAACACCCTCCATTGACATCTGCAGCAGTTCATTGGATGTGGACGAATTTTTAATGGCATTTGATGTGGACGAATCGAGCTGCTTCGGAAAACTATCAATATATTTCTGAATTACTGATTGTATTTCACATCAATTTCTGATTGGTATCTCACATCAATTTCTTCCATTTGTGACATCACTAAATTACCCAGCCAACCGTATTTGTGGACATTTTTCTTTTTTTCGTCTATAATTTCCTTGAAAGATGCAAAATTGTTTTTCATTTCAGAGAATAAGTCTCTATTCTGTAATAGACATACATATATTAAAATATAGTAACTAATTTCTAAATCTAGAATTAAATACCTTTGAACGCTTTTCGCTGGGTTCACTATTGGTACTGTAACAGCTTTCATCATGCAATTCCGAACTTCTAGTTTCCTCAGTACTACACTCTGCCTAAAAAAAAAAATTATCGTATTAACACCAATTTCTACAATTTTTATTTTTTTACATAAAAGGCTTACTTCAATGTTGTTTACACTCTCCCTGATGCAGGCATGTGGTTCAAGAAAGGAAAGTTGATCGAAGCACCAAAGCTTTGGCACATATAACTCATTCCTTCCACTGCCGCTTTTCTTTGAGTTTATAATCAGCCTCAGCTCTCTAATATATTGGCTTCGCAGGCTCTTCCATTTGCTTTCAATGTCTGCCACAGACAGACCAGGCATCTCCTTTTGTAAAATTGCTACCATATCACTATAGGCTTGGGCTTTTTTTATTCGATTTAAATAATCCCTAGACCGCACACTATATAAATACTCCCTTTCTTGCACCAATAATATTAAACTTTCCACAGCTTTTCGTTCCCATTTATAATCCATTTTTTATTATATTCAAAAAATTTGTACTTTTTCTTTTTAATTGTATTTAGTTTTTAAATTTTCACAACCAAACTACACTAAATGCCGCCAAAAATAATAATAAAGCAAATGTCAAAAAAGTAAAACTAAAACAACAAAAATGTAAACATAGAAAATGATAACAAAGCGTATCGCCGAGTACCGAACACAAAAACGATTTTCTCTTCCCCACCCGTAATTTGCTACCAACCTAAATCTTTCCCTTCCAAATGTTTCCACGTATAAACGGCGACTTGCGAAGCATGAATAATTTCTATCTCCTCTTATTTTTATCGCAAGTTTATCTGAACTAACTCTCCTTTTTACATAAAAAAGTAAACAAAGAAAGAAGTAATATTAAAAGTGATGCTTAAATATAAATAAATAAGCAAATGATTAAAATACAACTTAAAATTGATAAATAAAACACAAACAAAAGTTTATCAAGTGGTAAAAAAACAAAATCGTGCAATAAATTTTAAAATCCAAACAAAACGAAGCACGTATGCGTCGTGTAAACGGTATGATTCGCTTTTTGTTTACAGTTTTTGGTAAACAAAGAACGCTAGTTCAGATAAACTTGCGATAAAAATTAGAGAGGAGACTAATTATTCATGCTTCGCAAGTAGATTCAAACCGTGGAAACCTGCTATAAAAGAGGTCAAAATGAGAACGTATTAGTGTTTTGCACTGTAAACAATTTGGGTATTGTTTAATTTTAATTAATGTTGGTTTATTGTATTGATGGTAGGAGAAATTGTTTGCTGGGATCTAGAAGAAGTTTAAAATTATAATTCCCCGTCAAGAAGAGTTATAATTTTTTTGGGATATAAATAAAAGAGAGATTAAGGGTGAATAATGTTGTATTTATTTAGAGCTTTTGGGTTTTGGATTCCTCACCTTGTATCCCGGAAAATCAGTTTCTTTTTATAAAAAAAGCTTTTTTGTTTGAGTTGAGTTCTTTATTTTACAATAGGTTATAAAACTTTAGGGTTTAGAACGATGTTGTTCGATTGATGAGGAGATACCAATTAAGTATTTTTAAAGTTAAGATTTTAAAACTTCATTAATTCTTTCATGAAACACGAACTTAAAAAATTGACAACTGGAAGTTAATAATTCATTTTTTACCAGATTGGCAACTTTACATATTTTTCATTACGTTTTTTAGATACATTATTGGTAAGAACAAAAAAGGTAAGTATAGAAAAGGTAAGTATAATAAAATTATTTAAAGGTAAGTATTTTCAAATCTCACAAACGGTAAGTATAATAAAAGATAAGTAAATAATAATTCAAAAATAAGTATTCAAATATATCAAACCGTAAGTACAATAAAAGGTACGTAAATATAAAGAAAAATTAGAAATTTAAGTCCAAGTTTGGACATGCCGCCAGCCTTGCCTCTAGGCAGCAGTTGGCCCCTTTTCTGTGCTGCAGAGTACTGAAGCCAATGATTGTATAGCAGCGGCGATGATACGAGTTGAACCGGTTGAGGTTGTTGTTGAGGCTGTTGTGGGGGCTCTTGTATGTTTTGTTGTTGACGAGCTTGTTGTTGATGATTTTGATGCTGTGTGAGGTACCAAAATTTGAGCAATTTTGGCCCACACCAAAGCAGTTGGCAAATGGATTTATATCCATTTACCTGGGGACGGATTCACATCCGTCAGGTAATCTTATTTCAGGTTCAAGCATCAACAGGCAGAGAGAGAGCGGAACAAAACGAACAAGGAACAAAAACGAAAACATCATCACCAGAATGTATGTATGTAAACAAACAGATGCATAAACACATACACACCCAGGCAGATTGCAGTACGGCAGCAGCAACAAAGCTGCAGAAGAGAAATGTGGCTGAGAGGTTCGATACAACTCAACTACAAAGATGCAATAGTGTAGTTGAGCAACCATATAAAAGGGGAGGAAGTAAACGAATGAGATCTCTCTTTTTTCCTTGAGATACCAACAGGAACAGACGTAGTGAAGTGACAGCATCAAGAGGAGAATTTTAACAAAAGTACAAGTGACGGTGCATAGTGAATGGTGAAGAACAATTTCTACCGGCTGACAAGTGTTAAGTAGTGAAGGAAAGTGGGGTTAGGTTTATACCGATCCCAGTGAAGAGTTTTAGGCAGAGCAAGGAGGATTTATATCTGACTTGGCTTTACTGGATTTATATCTGGTTATTCAGTAGGGATTTCTAAGAGGTTTATACCCGGAAATCATAGGGCTTGATTTATATCAAGAAGATATAGACTGGATTATCATCTAGTGAATAAAGTTGTAGGAGAATAGAGCTAGGAGTGGTAGGACTACAACCAGTGCCATCGGTAGAACTTGTTCTAGGCAAGAATAGCCGATATATATATTTAAATAATACATTTAAAAAAAATTTTATATATTTGAATAAAATAAATTACTTATAATAAAGTGAAGTGAAAAGAAAAAAAAAATAAAACCAGTCTTTAAATTTATGTAAGAGGACCCTGGACAGCTGAGCTAACCCCAGCTTCAAACCCGGAAAGCCGGAGGTTCCTTACATTGGCGCCCAAGCAGGGACTTAAAAAAAAAAAAAAACGTTAAATACACTCCTAGAGCGATAAATAAATCTTGCCATGGTTCGTACATCGTGGGTATATACGCTGCGAAAGGACGAGCTTATCCAGTACTTAGATGAATTTAAGCTGGAGAATAGTGGCACCGTAGAAGAAATGCGGAAACGGTTGGCAGCCTTCTCATCAGGCGAACACGAAGGTAAAGTGCTCACTAGACTGGAAGAGTTAGATGGCAAGCATGGACGCTGTCCAACACCTCCAACACCAAGCATGACCGCACACCTGGAGGTACCTAATATGTCAGCAACAGCGGGACAACAGGCAGCCACCGGTCACTTATTTCTTCCAAACCAACAAGCCGTACATCCCCAGTTGGCAACAAGTGTAGCTTACTCGGCCGTGATAGACATCGTGAGGAAGTGGTCATTCCGCTATGATGGTGGAAAGGACCCAATTTCATTCATCGAGCGAGTGGAGGAGCTGGCAGAGGTCTATGGGTTAAACGAAGATATGTTACCACGGACGATGCCAGAACTGCTAAAAGAGTCAGCGTTATTGTGGTTTCGTAACAATAACCGCCAGTGGCAAACGTGGAGGAGTTTCCGTGACGACTTCCTTAAATTTTTCTTACCTCCTAGGTACTTTGAAGATCTTGACGACGAGATACGCAGAAGACAACAAAAGCCTCGAGAGAAGTTTAAGGACTTTGTAATAGTTCTACAGAACATGATGCGGCATGCCAGATACAGTCATGAGCAACAAACGGATCGCATATTCAGGAACAGCCGTGTAGAGTACCAAATGTACATAAGGAGGAAAGACTTTGAGTCGCTAGAGGAACTCATCCAAATGGCCGAAGATTTCGAGGTAATACGAGCGAACCAGCCTGAAATAAACCATGTTCACCGCGATAACCGACAACCGCAACGTAACGAAGACATAGCTCGGCAAATAGTTTGTACGGAAGATGAAGGCCCAATCAATCCAGTTACCGCCTGCAGAAGATGTGGCAAGGAAGGTCACGGATATCGTTTTTGCCAGAACGAAAGTGTGTTGTTCTGTTGGCAGTGTGGAAGGCGAGGTGTGCGAACGCGAGACTGCTGCTGGAGACAGTCGGGAAACGCCCGAGGTCCGCGCCAACAGCAAGGAGAGGCCGCGGCCGAGAGAAGTCAAGCCTTGCACCGATAAACGCTTTTCACGAGTCCGCGACAAGACTGCTGGCCAATGTTCAAGTCGGGAGTCGGCACAGGGAGGCCACCATAGATACAGGTGCATCTAGAAGTTATGTGAGTGAGGGTGTGGCGGATGAGTTACGAGAATACTGTGAAGTAAGTCCTACAGAGAGCAGCATCAGTTTAGCCAACGGGACAAAGGTCGAGGTGAGAGAGACGATCAGGGTGGAGGTACGGTTAGGCGGGAAAAGCTGTAAATTGGAGGTGGGAGTCATGCCAAGTATGCTGGACGAGGTGTTATTGGGCCTGGATTTTCTGAGGGCGACAGGATGCGAATTTCAGTGTGGTGATCAGAGGGTAAAACTAACCCCTTTTACTCAGCAGGTAATGGCGGCCGTAGAAGAGGAGGGACAGAGAAAAGTGCAGCCAAGAAGAGAGAAAGACACAGCTAATGAAACGGAAGCGATTGAAGCCTTTTTAGAAGAAGAACTGAGGAAATTTACTTATATCAGGGGACCAACAACGCTAGCTGGACACAAAATCTTTTTAAGGGATTCAAGGCCGGTCCGACATAGATATGGACAGCGTAACCCTGAAATGCAAAGGAAGATCAACGAGGAGATAGATGTATTGTTAAAAAACGGGTGTATTGAGCCGTCAAAGAGTCCTTACAGCTCTCCAATTGTGATGGCACCAAAGAAAAACGGTACCCTTAGATTGTGCATCGATTATAGACAGCTAAATGCCAAAACGATAGCCGACGCTTATCCGCTGCCTCGAATTAATGCCATTTTAGACCACCTCCGGAATGCAAAGTACATCAGTAGTATTGACCTCAAAAATGGTTATTGGCAAATACCAATGGCGGAAGACAGCAAAGAGTACACAGCGTTTACAGTACCCGGAAGAGGGTTGTTCCAGTGGAAGGTAATGCCGTTCGGACTTACGTCGGCACCAGCAACATTTCAGAGGACGTTGGACCGGGTAATCGGTGCCGAAATGGAACCACACGCTTTTGCCTACCTAGACGACATAATAGTCCTAGGAGGGTCACTTGAGGAGCACATGGTCAATTTGAGAGAAGTGTTCAGAAGGCTACGAGAGGCACGCCTGGTCATAAATCATGAAAAGTGCAATTTTTTTCAAAGGGAAGTGAAGTATCTAGGTCACGTGGTAAATGAGAGTGGAATCAACACCGATCCGGAGAAAATAGCAGCCATACAAGAACTTCAGCCGCCGCAAAATGTACGAGAACTGCGAAGATGTCTAGGAATCGCTTCATGGTACAGACGTTTTGTTCCAGGGTTCACGCAAATAGTGCATCCATTGACGTCGCTTTTGAAAAAAGGAAAACACTTCCGGTGGGGCGCAGAGCAACAGGGAGCTTTTGAACTCCTCAAGAAGCAGCTAACCGAAGCACCAGTGCTCTTTTGCCCGGATTTTTCCAGAAAGTTTACTCTCCAGACAGACGCGTGTGAGTACGGGCTAGGAGCGGTGCTAACTCAGGAATTTGATGGACAAGAGAGGGTTATATCATATGCAAGTCGTCGGCTAAATCCGGCCGAAATGAATTACTCCGCCACTGAGAAGGAATGTTTGGCAATAGTGTGGGCGGTTAGAAAACATAGGCCTTACCTGGAAGGGTACCACTTTACCATTGTAACAGACCATCTAGCACTCAAATGGCTCAACTCGATCGAGAGCCCCTCGGGAAGAATAGCGAGGTGGGCGTTGGAGTTACAACAATATAACTTTGATATCCAGTATCGCCGGGGTAAACTGAATGTTGTGGCAGATGCCCTATCCCGTGACCCAGTTGATGTATGTCAAGTTATTCAAAGCCAACCACAAGAATGCAGCTGGTGGAAAAAACAATGTGAAGCAGTGGAAAAGGAGCCTGAGAAGTATCCGGATTACACGATAATCGGAGGGCAGCTATACCGTCCTTTACCTACAGCCGAGACGGACGAAGAATGTACCTTGTGGAAACTGTGTGTACCGTCATTTCAAAGGAAACGTGTGCTGGAGGAGAACCACGATCATCCAACAGCCGGCCATCTGGGTATCAGAAAGACCATTGCACGCATTACCAATAAATACTATTGGCCAGGAATGTTCAGAAGCATTCGAACCTACGTCCGGAGTTGTCAGACATGCCAGCAGTATAAGACAAGCCAACAACTTCCTGCAGGATAGATGTTGTCGCGTATTGCGGAGGAGCCCTGGGCCATCGCGTGTGCAGATTTTGTTGGCCCATTACCAAGATCGAAGCACGGCAACACAATGGTATTGGTCTTTACCGATAAATTTTCAAAATGGGTAGAATTAATCCCTTTGCGTAGAGCCACTGGAGAAACGTTGAGGAAGGCTTTTCGGGAAAGGATCCTTGCAAATTTCGGGGTACCAAAAATGCTCATCACAGACAACGGAGCTCAGTTTACCAGCAAAACCTTTCGCGATTATTTGAAACAAATTGGTGTACACCACCAGCTAACTGCACCTTATACCCCTCAAGAGAACCCCACAGAACGAGTCAACCGCACCATGAAAACGATGATAGCACAATATGTTGGAGCGCAACAGAACACGTGGGACGAGTGTATACCGGAGATTCAGCTGGCACTCAATACGGCCAGGTCGGACACAACGCAGTATAGCGCAGCTTTCCTCGTGCAAGGAAGAGAGCCACGGCTTCCGGCTACCCTATACGACGAGGTAACGCCGGGAACGGGCACTGAGAACCGAAGACCACAAGAAACATCCGACATGTTAAAACAAATTTTCAGCTTGGTGAAGAAGAATCTAGTGAGGGCAGCGAAGGACCAAGCCCGGTATTATAACTTGCGACGCCGAATATGGAAGCCCAGAGTGGGAGAATTAGTGTGGGTAAGGGCACACCCTCTATCCAATGCGGCCGATAAATTTGCTGCGAAGCTAGCACCAAAGTTCGAAGGCCCATATCGCATCCAAAAGCTAATATCTCCAGTAATTGCAGAACTGACAAAAAGGGACGGAAAAAACCCTCGTACCGCACACGTAAGCGAACTAAAAACGTTTAACGGCCAACTTGAATATTGATAATAATAATAATAATAATAATAATAAATATAATAATAATAATAATAATAATAATAATAATAATAATAATAATAATAGTAGTAATAATAAAAACAGTGAAACAATCGATAATAATATCAACAGGATAATCGTCAAAAAAAATATATATACAAGAAAAATCGCTACAATGTAAACTTTGTTTGATGTTTGATCATACTTAATTTATTACAGAGAAAGTAGCAACAACAAAAAAAGGATTAACTAATGAAACTAGTTCGTAAACAAGTTACATTGAAGTAAACAAAAATGCAGCAACAAAAGGATTAACTAAAGCAAATAGTTCGTAAACAAGTTACATCGAGGTAAACAAAAAAAAAAAAAAAAAAAAAAAAACACACAAACGCAACAACAACAAACAGTAGCCTTACATGTAGTAACAAACAATTAAATGCAGAAGTGAAAACAACAACAACCAAGAATCAAAGGAACAAGTAGAACATAAATGTTAATAAGTAACTTGGGGAAAATAAACAAGCGTAAGCTTTAATCAGTTGATTTTAAAAGTGAAAGTGATCAGTAGCTAGCAAAAATAAATAAATAAGTAATATGGAGCAACAACAGAATGAGGAATACCCCCTGCTAGATGGAGAAGTGATCGTGCTGTCAGATGATGAAGATATGGAAAGTGCCGACAACTACCCGTACTTGGAGCAGGAGGAAGAGATGCCGGCCTCACAGGAGTCCATACTGACAGCTGGTAGTTTGTTGACCGAAGGAGAGGGGGGCTGGTACGACCCTTATGAGCAGGTGCTAAGCTCACAGACAACAACGACGTCGCAAGAGGAAGAAGGAAGACCAGTCTGGGTGTACGCTCAGTTAGACCGCTACGTTCGACGGCGAAGGAATTACCGCCAATACATAGCCCAAATTGGGATAACGTGGACGGATGAGGTGAGTGACAGTAAGGCAGAGGAGGGCGATCCTCTCGTGCAATTTCCCGTATCTCCAAGAAGGTTGGCGATCATGGATGGCAGGGCGAGCCCACCTCCAGAGGAAGAAGAGGTAAAAGACCCATTATCAGGCGCCGAGGAGGATGAGCTACGGCTAAGCGGGATTGACGAAGATGTCTTGTCGCTCGGAGGCATAAGTGCTGGAAGCCTCGACGAGCTCGTGCGTAAGGCATTTCACCCAGAGGCAACGGTAGCAGAGGGAGAGGAGTCGATGTTGCGGGACGAACCGAAAGACCCATTCGCACAGCTTCCAGTAGCGTTGCAGCAGGAAATTGAGTCAGCCGTAAATAAAAGAAAAAAAATCAGTTTCCGCCGCGACATAGGAGAAATGTCTTATAGGATAAAAATCTCTGCCACGGGAATGCTATCTGTCCGCAGCCTCCCACGCGGAAATGGAGACGGGGCAGAAAAGATGTTTAGAGGTGAAAAAGAAAACAACAAACAATAAAATAAATAAAAAAAAAAAAAAAAAAGACTTAGGTGTTTTCCGAAAGGAAGGGGGAAGTGTGAGGTACCAAAATTTGAGCAATTTTGGCCCACACCAAAGCAGTTGGCAAATGGATTTATATCCATTTACCTGGGGACGGATTCACATCCGTCAGGTAATCTTATTTCAGGTTCAAGCATCAACAGGCAGAGAGAGAGCGGAACAAAACGAACAAGGAACAAAAACGAAAACATCATCACCAGAATGTATGTATGTAAACAAACAGATGCATAAACACATACACACCCAGGCAGATTGCAGTACGGCAGCAGCAACAAAGCTGCAGAAGAGAAATGTGGCTGAGAGGTTCGATACAACTCAACTACAAAGATGCAATAGTGTAGTTGAGCAACCATATAAAAGGGGAGGAAGTAAACGAATGAGATCTCTCTTTTTTCCTTGAGATACCAACAGGAACAGACGTAGTGAAGTGACAGCATCAAGAGGAGAATTTTAACAAAAGTACAAGTGACGGTGCATAGTGAATGGTGAAGAACAATTTCTACCGGCTGACAAGTGTTAAGTAGTGAAGGAAAGTGGGGTTAGGTTTATACCGATCCCAGTGAAGAGTTTTAGGCAGAGCAAGGAGGATTTATATCTGACTTGGCTTTACTGGATTTATATCTGGTTATTCAGTAGGGATTTCTAAGAGGTTTATACCCGGAAATCATAGGGCTTGATTTATATCAAGAAGATATAGACTGGATTATCATCTAGTGAATAAAGCCGTAGGAGAATAGAGCTAGGAGTGGTAGGACTACAACCAGTGCCATCGGTAGAACTTGTTCTAGGCAAGAATAGCCGATATATATATTTAAATAATACATTTAAAAAAAATTTTATATATTTGAATAAAATAAATTACATATAATAAAGTGAAGTGAAAAGAAAAAAAAAATAAAACCAGTCTTTAAATTTATGTAAGAGGACCCTGGACAGCTGAGCTAACCCCAGCTTCAAACCCGGAAAGCCGGAGGTTCCTTACAGCTGTTGCGTTGGCTGTCGTTGACGATGTCGATTCTGACGATGATTTTGAAGATATTGATTTTGACGATGTTGATTTTGACGATGTTGACGAGACGGTCTTGAGGTAGATACTCTCTCTTGTTGATGAGGTTGTAAATGTAGAAGAGTGTGGTGGTAGTGGGAACACGTACCCAGGAATATGCACGACCGCGTGTTGGGACTTCGTACCAGACAATTCATGCAGTAGCCGAGCCTGCCGACAATTTCCCTTCGTTTTTCATTCTAAGGAATTTGCGGCAAAACCTCAGTGCATGTAGGCTATCACATATGATGCATTTATAGACCTCTAAATCTCTTGGAGGGCGCTCGTCATTGACATTTTGGCTACGGCTACTGCTGGGATCTGGCACTCTTTTGGCGGTTAGTCTTCTATTCGATCTGCTAAAGAAATTTAAAAACCATTATAAGTTGGAGATATTTAGAAATATGAGAAAAATATAAAATGATGTGAAATAGTGTATGAGATAAGTATGAGTGAAAGTTAGTAAATGTGTTAATTGAGATAATAGTTAATTGATATGTGTTGTCTGCAATTTAGACGTTTGTTCGGAATTTTCATTTTTTAAAAAAGGGAGATTACATAATTTTGCAATAGGTCTAGTAATAATTCCTGATTGTGTACGAAGATTTCTATCTGACCCTGAATAAGTTTTGTCGATTCGGCCTAATCGCCATTCATAAGGGGCTTGAAGATCATCCATAACTACAACCAGATCTCCATGTTTTAGGTTTGGAACAGTATTTTTCCATTTATATCGCTTTTATAAAGACTGGAGATAATCATTTTTCCATCGCATGGAAAACTAATGGTGAATTGCCTTTAACTTTTCCCATCTATTAATGAGAGAAATGTTTTCATATGATTGTTCTGGAAAAGCTGTTAAAGGGGCACCTCATAAAAAATGGCCAGGAATCAACGCAGTGATTTCAGCAGGGTCTTCAACCAGAGGTGAGATTGGACGAGAATTGAGAACACTTTCGAATCGAAATAAAATGGTTGAAAATTCTACAAAATTGAACTTTTGAGCTCCTACAACTCGCTTAAAGTGAAATTTGAAGCTTTTCACTGCAGCCTCCCATAGGCCGCCCATGTGTGGATCATAAGAAGGGATAAATTTCCATTCAAACCCATGCGAAATATACTTTTGGGCAATGTCTTCTGCTGAAGTTTTTATGAATGTTGCAAATTCTTTTTCAAGTGTTCGGCTGGCTCCGAGAAAGTTCCTCCCGTTGTCGGTAACCTTTGGGGGAGGCCCCGCCTCCCAACGAAACGAGCAAATGCCGCCTGAAAAGCTGCTGATGAAAGATCCGAACAGGCTTCTAAGTGTATGGCCTTTGTGCTGAAACAAACAAAGATGCTGACATATCCTTTTACCGTAGATGATGTTCGAAGGGAAGACAATTTGAGATCGAATGGACCTGCGAAATCTATACCTGTAACCTGAAAGGGGAGAGAAAAGTTACATCTATCTGGAGGAAGTGGAGCTATTATTTGGGTGCAGTTCTGTTGCTTATGTATAATGCAAGGCTTACATTTTCGAATTAAATTTTTTATTTTTGGTTTCAGTCTTGAGACGTAAAATTCTGATTGCACCATTCTGTACATCAGTCGACTTTCTACATGGCGAAGAAAATTATGGAAATATTCAAGATACAAATGGCAAACTCTAGAGTTACCTGGAAGTATTATTGGATGACGCTCGTTATATGGAAGAGATGATAGAGATAATCTTCCATTTACTCGAAGTAATGAGTTTGCGTCAGTAAATGGGTTAAGATTTTTGAGACTACTTTTATTTGGCACTGGTTCCTTATTCCCAAGACATTGATCTGAATAAATGGATTTTTGAGCAAGCAAAAGAAGTCGAGATTTAACAAATTTGACTTCTTGTTGAGTTAGGTTACTTTTAGTACAAGAGTTAGAATTTTTTAAGCAGTTATTATAAAATCTGAAATTGTAACCTAAAACTCTTAAAGCTTTATTATACGACGAAAATCTTTCAAGAATATCATTGTATGCAACCTCTGTATGTAACGCTTGAGTCTCAATATTATTTTTGTTGATTTTTAAAGGATTTCTTTTCGGCCATTCTGATAAAGGTTTCGTTAACCACGCTGGTCCCTGCCACCACAAAGATTTGCGAGATCTTGGGGCCTACATCCTCGAGTACCTAGATCAGCGGGATTATCATGGGTAGACACATGATACCATGTTGCATCTGCCACGTATGTTTCCCATGATTACGGGTGCTTTGATAACCATCCTTGCACTATTGAGGAATCAGTCCATAAATGTATTTCAACATTTGCAAAATTCAACGAAGTTATTACATATTTTACGAGATTGGCTAAGAGAACTGCACCATTGAGTTCTAAGCTCGGTAAGCAGATAGTCTGTATTGGGGAACTTTAGATTTTGCAACTAGTAAATTCGTAAATGTATTTTGAGTATCAGTCTGACAACGAATATAAACTGTAGCGCAATATGCAGCTTTGGATGCGTCAGCGAAGCCATGTATTTGTATAGAATCTGAAGGTGTGTATTGTAGCCACCGCTGAATTGAAATTTTTTCTATTTCTGTGAGATCAGCCACCAGACTATTCCACTTTTGTAATGACTCAGGAGACACCTCATAATCCCAATCCAAACCTTCTAACCATAATTGCTGCATGATGACTGTGGGGGCCAGCCATCCAGCAGGATCGAAAAGTTTAGCAACTGATAAGAGATGGTCGCAGCAACGATGCTGGAGTATTCCTACAGAGTCCGCTAAATACTATTTTGCAAGAAGAGAAAAACCTACCACAAGCTGCTGCAATTGGAAACAATAGAGTTCTCCCTTACGTCGTAGTCGGCGACGATGCATTCCCTCTGCAGAAACATTTAATGAAGCCCTATCCTTATCACTCGCAGTGTCAAAAAAAGCAGGTTTTTAATCAACGACTTTCCCGTGCAAGACATGTAGTAGACCATGCGTTTGGTATTTTATCGAACAGGTTTACAGTTCTTTTAGCTTCACTGAACCAAAGTGTAGAAAATGTTCAAACTATTGCCCTTGCATGTATTGCTTTGCACAATTATTTGTTAGAAAGTGGCAAGACAAGCATAGAAATCGTAGGGAGTGCACAATAAACTAGCAATGTCAGTTCTGCTGCTTCTGACACGCCATACTATCCACGGAAAGGAGAAGCAGAGGTTATTTGCCAAAATTTCATGAATTATTTCAATGAAGAAGGCAAAGTAGATTGGTTGAAGCCTAAATGATAAAGAAAAATATATAACCAAATTCTGTGTCTATTTTATTTATTAGTTTATTTTATTATTATTTACTTTATTCTACTTTTATTCACTTTTATTTATTGTAATGAAATATACACCCTATTTTTGTAACAATATTATTACAAATTACTATAATAGAATAAAACAAACAGTTTTAATATTTAAAAACAAATTCAGTCTTTATTATATAATATAGGTACACAAGTATGTTTTTATAAAAAACAAAGTAAAAAAAATAAATCAAATATTCTACATCCAATAACAAAAAATTAAATACATATGTAAATATGTTATTATCAAAAAACAAAATATAGGTACATAAGTATGTTTTTTATAAAAAACAAAGTAAAAACAAAAAAAATAAATCACATATTCTACATCCAATAACAAAAAATTAAATATATATCTGTAAATATGTTATTATCAAAAAACAAAGTAAAAATATTTTGAATTCATTAACAAAAAATGAAGTACATAAAACAAAAAGTAAAAACCTATAATAATTAAAAAATGCAAAGTGACTTAGAGACGTATACACATTCTTAATGCATATAAGTAAATAATAAAAATAGCTCACATATTTTGAGGTTCGAAATCACTTTCGTCAAAAACACCCTCCATTGACATCTGCAGCAGTTCATTGGATGTGGACGAATTTTTAATGGCATTTGATGTGGATGAATCGAGCTGCTTCGGAAAACTATCAATATATTTCTGAATTACTGATTGTATTTCCCAAGCAGCTTTTTGTTGGTATCTCACATCAATTTCTTTCATTTGTGACGTCACTAAATTACCCAGCCAACCGTATTTGTGGACATTTTTCTTTTTTTCGACTATAATTTCCTTGAAAGATGCAAAATTGTTTCTCATTTCAGAGAATAAGTCTCTATTCTGTAATAGACATACATATATTAAAATATAGTAACTAATTTCTAAATCTAGAATTAAATACCTTTGAACGCTTTTCGCTGGGTTCACTATTGGTACTGTAACAGCTTTCATCATGCAATTCCGAACATCTAGTTTCCTCAGTACTACACTCTGCCTAAAAAAAAAAAAATTATCGTATTAACACCAATTTCTACAATTTTTATTTTTTTTACATAAAAGGCTTACTTCAATGTTGTTTACACTCTCCCTGATGCAGGCATGTGGTTCAAGAAAGGAAAGTTGATCGAAGCACCAAAGCTTTGGCACATATAACTCATTCCTTCCACTGCCGCTTTTCTTTGAGTTTATAATCAGCCTCAGCTCTCTAATATATTGGCTTCGCAGGCCCTTCCATTTGCTTTCAATGTCTGCCACAGACAGACCAGGCATCTCCTTTTGTAAAATTGCTACCATATCACTATAGGCTTAGGCTTTTTTTATTCGATTTAAATAATCCCTAGACCGCGCACTATATAAATACTCCCTTTCTTGCACCAATAATATTAAACTTTCCACAGCTTTTCGTTCCCATTTATAATCCATTTTTTATTATATTCAAAAAATTTGTACTTTTTCTTTTTAATTGTATTTAGTTTTTAAATTTTCACAACCAAACTACACTAAATGCCGCCAAAAATAAAAATAAAGCAAATGTCAAAAAAGTAAAACTAAAACAACAAAAATGTAAACATAGAAAATGATAACAAAGCGTATCGCCGAGTACCGAACACAAAAACGATTTTCTCTTCCCCACCCGTAATTTGCTACCAACCTAAATCTTTCCCTTCCAAATGTTTCCACGTATAAACGGCGACTTGCGAAGCATGAATAATTTCTATCTCCTCTAATTTTTATCGCAAGTTTATCTGAACTAGCTCTCCTTTTTACATAAAAAAGTAAACAAAGAAAGAAGTAATATTAAAAGTGATGCTTAAATATAAATAAATAAGCAAATGATTAAAATACAACTTAAAATTGATAAATAAAACACAAACAAAAGTTTATCAAGTGGTAAAAAAACAAAATCGTTCAATAAATTTTAAAATCCAAACAAAACGAAGCACGTATGCGTCGTGTAAACGGTATGATTCGCTTTTTGTTTACAGTTTTTGGTAAACAAAGAACGCTAGTTCAGATAAACTTGCGATAAAAATTAGAGAGGAGACTAATTATTCATGCTTCGCAAGTAGATTCAAACCGTGGAAACCTGCTATAAAAGAGGTCAAAATGAGAACGTATTAGCCACAAATTAGACCAGATAAGATAAATTTGAGTGTTGCCAAATCACAGCTTTCGTTCGAAAGGGATAGCAAGAGTTAATAATTTTCTTATATTACTATCTCTTTCTGGTTATAGCTGCAATTTGACATTTTATTGTTTACAAAATAATTTGTGAAATTGCTGAAAAATTTTAATTTCTGTGAAAAATTATGTTTTAAAATAATTTGTGGCTAAAATAATACATAAAGAAAAACCATCCGCAGGCGGCCAAATAAAAATATATAAAAGGAAACAAACAACAGGAAAAAATGTAAGTATAACAAAGGTTTTCTATTGAAATAAATTTGTTTATAATTAAATTATTTTGCTATTTCAGGAGTCGCCGATGCATAATGGGCTGCCCAAAAGGGGAAAAACTTCATCAGTTTCCGAGTAATCCGACGAAGTAAGTATTTACTTGGTTAAATTTTAAATTTACATGGTTAAATTTTATATGCAAATTATGCCTCTGAACATTTCATATGAAATTGTGATTGTGTACTACATTTTTGAACAAATTTTGTGAATATGTGTATCAATATAAAGCTTTTGAAAATATCTATCAGGTGGTGCTAAAACTTTAAAAAAATTTACCCCATTAAGAATCGGTGACATTTTTTGATGAAATTTTATGCATAGTACGTAGGAAAATTTTAGTAAGCGAAGCCGGTATTGGTCATACCACAGAGGAGAAGATTCTTGTGTCCGGCCGAAGGCCGGCAATGCTGGAAATCTTTAGTAAGCGTAGCCGGTGATGGTCATACCATAGAAGAGAAAAAACTTGCGCCCGGCCGAAGGCCGGCTGTGCAAAAAACCTTTAGTAAGCGAAGCCGGTGTTTGTCATACCATAGAGGAGAAAATCCTTGCGCCCGGCCGAAGGCCGGCTATGCAAGAAACCATTAGTAAGCGAAGCCAGTGTTGGTCATGCCATAGAGGAGAAAATCCTTGCGCCCGGCCGAAGGCTGTCTATGCAGAAAAACTTTAGTAAGCGAAGCCGGTGTAGGTGTTCGATTTAAGGGTTTTATTTGTTGTTATATATAACCGACTTCAAAAAAGAAGGAGGTTATCTTTTCGTATGAATGTTACTTTTTTTATGTATGTAACCACAGAACTCAGCCATTTCTAAACCGATTTTAAAATTTTTTTCTTTATTTGAAAGGTTATGCTTTCAGTTTGGTCCCATTTTAAAAACAGTTCATTATATTAAAAATTAAAGGGTGTCCACATACAACATACATAATTTTTAAGTGTATTAAGAACCGTAAAGGGCAACAAATTAAAATTTTAACAAATTGCGTTCGCTATAGCTCCCAACAGCAGAAATTAATAAAAAAAAAAAATTAAATTTAAAGGGTGTCCCCATAGGTAACGTAATTTGAACTATTTGGGCCTATCTTTTGAACCGTTATAGACAAAACCTTGAAAATTTAACAGAATGTCGATTACTATGACCGTTATAATAAAATGTATAAATATTCAAAATTTTAAATTAAAGGGTGCTCCAATAGTTCATTTAATTTGATGTATATGGCCATACTTTTGAACAGTTGTACACAGACCGCTGAAATTCACAAAGAACCTGTATTGCTAAGTCCGCTATAACAAAAAGTATAAAATTTTAATTTGGAGATAAAAGGGTGTCCCAATAGTTCATGTAATTCTATGTATGTGGCCAAACTTTTGAACTGTTATAAACAGACAGCTGAAATTTACAAGGAACCTTTATTGCAAAGTCCACTATAGCAAGTATACAATTTGAATTTAGAAATTAAAGGGTGTCCCCATAAATTATGTAATTTGATATATATGGCTCTATCTTTTGAACCGTTAAACACAAACACTTCAAAATTAGCCAGAATGTCTACTACTTTCTCTGGTATAATAAAAAGTATAAATATTTGGAATTATAATGTAAAAGGGTGTCCCAATAGTTCATGTAATTTTATATATATGGTTAAACCTTTTAACCGTTATAGACAGATAGTTGAAATTAACAAAGATTCTTTGTGGCCTATTCCTCTATAACAACACTCTTTAATTTAAAATTGATAATTAAAGGGTGTCCGAATAGGTGATGTTATTTGTTCTATGTGCCCCTATCTTTGAAACCTTTATAGACAGCGGCTTGAATGGTGTCCCCATAAAAGACGGATGCTGGTGAAAATAGCTTAAATTTTGAACAGTAATAGGTAGATGCTTGACATTCACATAGTCTTTACTTTTTTCCGTTAATTTTGGCGCATATATTATTTGGTTTAAATCTAATTCTTACAGATTACTTCGTACATTTTTAATTTATAACTGGTGCCCTTCTATCTGTTTTGAAGTCAGTTTTTTTTTCAAAAATTACTTTCTTTATTGATTCATTTAATTGCTTTTTATCACATTTTTTATAACGTATTACTGTACTTAATAGTGTAAAAATTTAAAAAATAAAAAAAATGAGTTGGCTCTTAATAGGTTAATTTTTAAAAAAAAAGTTTATCATCACCTGATAGATATTTCCAAAAGCTTCCAGTTTTCATTATAATACTAAAATCATATAAAAATAAATACGAATTTGTGTTATTATTAACTGAAAACTGGTAGAAAATATTCTTGTATTTGATTATAATATATATTATTTAATATTCAAACAGGTTTTCACCATACGAGGAATAATTGCCCTGAGTTGGCAGGTCTTTTTACTAATCCTGACTACAAGCTCAAGGTAAAAAAATATATTACAAGTTTAATTTAAAATTTTTTAATATTTATATGTAACTTTAATTTTTCTAATTGCAGTTTTCTAATAGCGTAAACAGACGACAGAGTTAATGTGCATTATCAGTCTTAATTCAAATTAACTTGTGTGTTAACATGACATGATGTGTTTTCCTGAATACTATCACATCTGAACAAACAAGTAAATCGGCAGCAGCAGGTATCCATATCAACCACAAACTCTTATATATTACATTTAAAATTTGTTAAAAATTCTTTAAACTTTTTATTCTGTTAGACAATTAAAATACAATTGTTTGTTTGTTTTTATACTTAAAACCTTTATTTCTTACACAGTTTCGAAATACTTGTTAAACAACAAATTACAAATAGCAAAACTAAATACAAAAATATACATATATTTGTTTTTAATCATCTTTAACACATTGTAAAATTTTACTAATTATACATATACGAGTATTTGATATTGTTTTATTCAAATGAAAATATTATGTAATCAATTGTTATTTGTGTTTTTAAATTTTGTATAATAATTGAGCATTTAAGAGTTAAATCTAAATAATGAAAACATTAAATATATTATATTTAGTTTGTATGTTTTAACCATACTTGAAATTAAATTAATTAAAATAATTATTTAAATAAGAACAAAAAATTTATTTATTTATTACCGAACTACCTTACAATTAAAATTATAAGATAATATAAAAAAGAGCTTTAGCAACATCGGCCGTTAGCTCTGCATTTTATAAATACAAACAAAAACAATAAAAAAAACTTAAATTTAAAAATTTAACAAATCAATTAAAAAATAGTACAAGAAAAATATTAAAACAAAGATTTCAATTTAATACTATACTTTGTAGGTACATATGAGTCAGGCAAAAATTTATAAATTTATGTATCTATAAGAATGACTTTATATAAACGTAAAATAAAAACTTTAACAAATAAATATTCAAACCGAAAATAAATTCTTACATTTAAATTCAAATAAAATAAAAATGTTTTTTTTTATTTGAAGATATTTAATAATTATGATTAAGATTTTAACTTGGGCTTCATAGGCGTAGTATTTTATTTAAGTGGTGCAACATGACAACCCATTGGAGCGATTGAAACGTCAACCGATCCATTTGCCATTTATTGCTTGCAATTCGTTTTCGTTTCTGGCTTTTTCACAAAACAACGTATCGTTTTCCTTTCATAGTTTGTTTGTGCCCAATTTACCTTCAATGAAAATGCAATTTATTAGAAGTTGTATTTATATCACAGGGTATTGAAATTGTTTTGCTTACCCTTATTTTTATCGAGAAATACGCATTTATATCATAAGGCAATCGCGGCTGATTAATAAGAGCAATGAATGATAAAAGCATGTGGATCATTGCTTGGCTCACGTATATATTAAAACTTTCCACCGAATCCATTAACTGAAACGAGCAATTGTTAAATCGATACGAATACATCCAAATTCACTAGATAAATATATTTATTTATGTATTTGTAAAATATATACATGTATATATTATCTATTAAGTGTCCACCATAATATTCAAAAACATTTCTTTGCAACTTTGTACATGAAGCTAACGTGCACTTCGCCGGACAACCATTCATGTAATGCATATAAGCATCTACATATATTGCACAATTCTTACGAAGTCCCATACATATTTAAAGTTGTTTATCATAAGACCTCTAATAATTTAGCCAGGACTTCTTCATTTCCAACAGCATTTGTGTTCAATTTGTTCCTGAATTCTGTTGAATTGAGACTTCTTGAACAAATACCACTAGGAAAATTTTGATTGCCAATTTTTGTAACAACCTTATGCACATGTTGTATTTTTTTAGCTTTTAATAGCACTTTGGAACCACCGCAACATATTTTTATAAATTTTAAGTTCTTAACTTCACGGAAATTTATATACTTTTAACTTTTTTTACAAAAATATAATTTTTGCTACAATTCAATTTAAATTTTTTTGTTTACTTCATCGATAACATATGTTTGAAATGGCTACGTATAGCTGTTTCTGTTAACTCATTGCGATGAATATTATTAGTTATTTTTTTATTCACTCTATCGAAAGCTATTAGCACGTATGATAATGTACTTTTTTAAACGTCACAAGTGGGTAATCTGGTTAGTAATCTGTGGTATTAGCGTTTTGCACTGTAAACAATTTGGGTATTGTTTAATTTTAATTAATGTTGGTTTATTGTATTGATGGTAGGAGAAATTGTTTGCTGGGATCTAGAAGAAGTTTAAAATTATAATTCCTCGTCAAGAAGAGTTATAATTTTTTTGGGATATAAATAAAAGAGAGATTAAGGGTGAATAATGTTTTATTCATTTAGAGCTTTTGGGTTTTGGATTCCTCACCTTGTATCCCGGAAAATCATTTTCTTTTTATAAAAAAAGCTTTTTTTGTTTGAGTTGAGTTCTTTATTTTACAATAGGTTATAAAACTTTAGGGTTTAGAACGATGTTGTTCGATTGATGAGGAGATACCAATTAAGTATTTTTAAAGTTACGATTTTAAAACTTCATTAATTCTTTCATGAAACACGAACTTAAAAAATTGACAACTGGAAGTTAATAATTCATTTTTTACCAGATTGGCAACTTTACATATTTTTCATTACGTTTTTTAGATACATTATTGGTAAGAACAAAAAAGGTAAGTATAAAAAAGGTAAGTATAATAAAATTATTTAAAGGTAAGTATTTTCAAATCTCACAAACGGTAAGTAAAGGGTGATTTATTTGAGGTTAGGATTTTCATGCATTAGTATTTGACAGATCACGTGAGATTTCAGACATGGTGCCAAAGAGAAAGATGCTCAGTATGCTTTGACATTTCATCATGAATAGACTTACTAACGAGCAACGCTTGCAAATCATTGAATTTTATTACCAAAATCAGTGTTCGGTTCGAAATGTGTTTTATCGACAAATTTTGTTCAGCGATGAGGCTCATTTCTGGTTGAATGGCTACGTAAATAAGCAAAATTGCCGCATTTGGAGTGAAGAGCAACCAGAAGCCGTTCAAGAACTGCCCATGCATCCCGAAAAATGCACTGTTTGGTGTGGTTTGTACGCTGGTGGAATCATTGGACCGTATTTTTTCAAAGATGCTGTTGGACGCAACGTTACGGTGAATGGCGATCGCTATCGTTCGATGCTAACAAACTTTTTGTTGCCAAAAATGGAACAACTGAACTTGGTTGACATGTGGTTTCAACAAGATGGCGCTACATGCCACACAGCTCGCGATTGCGATGGCCATTTTGAGGGAAAACTTCGGAGAACAATTCATCTCAAGAAATGGACCGGTAAGTTGGCCACCAAGATCATGCGATTTGACGCCTTTAGACTATTTTTTGTGGGGCTACGTCAAGTCTAAAGTCTACAGAAATAAGCCAGCAACTATTCCAGCTTTGGAAGACAACATTTCCGAAGAAATTCGGGCTATTCCGGCCGAAATGCTCGAAAAAGTTGCCCAAAATTGGACTTTCCGAATGGACCACCTAAGACGCAGCCGCGGTCAACATTTAAATGAAATTATCTTCAAAAAGTAAATGTCATGGACCAATCTAACGTTTCAAATAAAGAACCGATGAGATTTTACAAATTTTATGCGTTTTTTTTTAAAAAAAAGTTCTCAAGCTCTTAAAAAATCACTCGTTATAATAAAAGATAAGTAAATAATAATTCAAAAATAAGTATTCAAATATATCAAACCGTAAGTACAATAAAAGGTAAGTAAATATAAAGAAAAATTAGGAATTTAAGTCGAAGTTTGGACATGCCGCCAGCCTTGCTTCTAGGCAACAGTTGGCCCCTTTTCTGTGCAGCAGAGTACTGAAGCCAATGATTGTATAGCAGCGGCGATGATATGAGTTGAACCGGTTGAGGTTGTTGTTGAGGCTGTTGTGGGGGCTCTTGTATGTTTTGTTGTTGACGAGCTTGTTGTTGATGATTTTGATGCTGTTGCGTTGGTTATCGTTGACGATGTCGATTCTGACGATGATTTTGAAGATATTGATTTTGACGATGTTGATTTTGTCGATGTTGACGAGACGGTCTTGAGGTAGATACTCTCTCTTGTTGATTAGGTTGTAAATGTAGAAGAGTGTGGTGGTAGTGGGAACACTTTCGACACGTACCCAGGGATATGCACGACCGCGTGTTTTGACTTCGTACCAGACAATTCATGCAGTAGCCGAGCCTGCCGACAATTTCCCTTCGTTTTTCATTCTAAGGAATTTGCGGCAAAACCTCAGTGCATGAAGGCTATCACATATGATGCATTTATAGACCTCCAAATCTCTTGGAGGGTGCTCGTCATTGACATTTTGGCTACGGCTACTGCTGGGATCTGGCACTCTTGTGGCGGTTAGTCTTCTATTCGATCTGCTAAAGAAATTTAAAAACCACAAAACCTCAGTGCATGAAGGTTATCACATATGATGCATTTATAGACCTCCAAATCTCTTGGAGGGTGCTCGTCATTGACATTTTGGCTACGGCTACTGCTGGGATCTGGCACTCTTGTGGCGGTTAGTCTTCTATTCGATCTGCTAAAGAAATTTAAAAACCATTATAAGTTGGAAATTTTTAGAAATATGAGAAAAATATAAAATGATGTGAAATAGTGTATGAGATAAGTATGAGTGAAAGTTAGTAAATGTGTTAATTGAGATAATAGTTAATTGATATGTGTTGTCTTAAATTTAGACGTTTGTTCAGAATTTTAATTTTTTTAAAAAAGGAGATAACATAATTTTGCAATAGGTCTAGTAATAATTCCTGATTGTGTACGAAGATGACTATCTGACCCTGAATAAGTTTTGTCGATTCGACCTAATCGCCATTCATAAGGGGCTTGAAGATCATCTATAACTACAACCAGATCTCCATTTTTTAGGTTTGGAACAGTATTTTTCCATTTATATCGCTTTTGTAAAGACTGGAGATAATCATTTTTCCACCGCATGGAGAACTGATGGTGTATTGCCTTTAACTTTTCCCATCTATTAATTTTTTTTTTTTCGCAATTTTTATTTATTGTATCTTCAATTTAATTGAACTATCAATAATTACTGATATATTAAGTCTAAAAATATACTTGTTAAGTCCAACCAGTGCTGGACAAAAAAATGTATGTTTCACGGTTACTGTAATTTGTGGGTTATCCCTCTGATGTACGGATGAGAGAAGCAGTGTCCCTCCTTCTTAGTCGAATGTAACCAGGTTCAGTTAGTATGTTACGGGCCAGTGGATTCGGATGAGTTTCAAGCTTCTTTAAATACATTATGGCAAGTTTCGCTATTTCTGCTTTAACTGATGGCACGTTTAGATCTTTATTGATGTTCGAATTTTTTATATACCAGGGAGCAGATGTAATAATACGTAGAATCTTATTTTGGCGCCTTTGAATTTTTTCTAAGTTGGTAGCTGAGGCAGTGCCCCATAATTGAATGCCATAACACCATATTGGTTTTAGAATTGACTTGTATAATAAAAGTTTGCAGTCTAAAGCTAGAGTAGAATTTCTGCCAATTAGCCAGTTTAGTTGGACTGCTTTCAACTTCATTTGTGTTAACTTTGTTTCTATGTGCCGTTTCCATGTAAGGCGCCGGTCAAGATGTATGCCGAGATATTTGACGTCTGAAAGCTGAGGTATCGTTTGGTTATTTATCCGAATAGGGGGGCAAGATGCTGTACGCAGTGTGAAGGTTATGTGAGTACATTTTTGTTCATTCACTTTTATTCTCCATTTCTTCAACCATTTTTCTAAATTGGATATGTGGTCTTGTAAATATCGTGATGCTACTGTGTCGTCAGCAAATGTCGATGTGTGAACTCGGTTACTAGATGGCATGTCTGAAGTATACAATAAGTATAAAAAGGGCCCCAATATACTACCTTGGGGAACTCCGGCTTCGATTGGCTGGGGTGAGCTCAAAAAATCTCCTTCTTTCACAATAAATTTTCTTTCGGTTAAATAACTATCTAGCAGCTTATATAGGTTTACGGGCAAATTCAGTTTTAGCTTATATATTAGGCCTTTATGCCATACCTTATCGAAAGCTTGAGAAACGTCGATAAAAAGCGCAGAGCAGTATTTTCTCTCTTCAAATGTCTTCTTAACAACATTGACTAACCTGTGAGTTTGTTCGATCGTACTATGTTTTTTCCTGAAGCCGAATTGATGGTTTGGAATACATCCTTTGTCGCTTAGAATAGGGTTAAGCTTAGTTATTAACATCCTCTCAAACAGCTTTGACATATTTGACAAAAGGCTTTTAGGTCTGTATGATTAAATTTTTGTGTGGTCTTTTCCTGGTTTAGGAATCATGGTAACCAAGGACACCTTCCAATCTGTGGGAAAGTACTCAAAACGTAAAATAGCATTAAAAATAAAAAGAACGATTCTGCGAGCTACACGGGGCAACTCAATTAACATCTTGTTACTGGTTTTATCAACGCCAGGGGCTTTTTTGGTGTTCAAATCCGTTATTGCCTTTTCAAGATCACCAAATTCAAATCTTATCGGTACTGCAGCACTAGCCTCGAGAACTGGCAACTCAACTATATCAGTCGATATATTTGGGGTAAAAACCTTTTTCAAATGTGCAGCAAATAAATTTCCTTTTTCGGTATCACTCCTTGCCCAGCCTCCAGCTGAAGTTCGCAAGGGAGGCTTACGTAAGACTGGCCTTTTAAGGTTTCTACAAGCACGCCATAACGAATAATCTGATTGAGGAGTTGCGTCTAGGTCTCCCAAATAGTTTTTCAGGGATGCTACTCTTCGAGATTCCAGCATGTCTCTTAGCCGGTTCGTGCATTCTTTAAGTCTGCTTTTGAGTTGAGGAGATCTCTGTGATTGCCATTCTCTACGAATTTTTCTTTTTTCAGCCAAGAGCCGTTCGATATCTGCAGAATAAATTTGATTGTATCTAGCTAATTGTCGGGTTATTGTTGAATGTTGGGCAGCTGATTTGAGGTTTTGGTCAAAATCAATAAGACTCCGCTCTACGTCTTCAGGTGTTCTTAGCGGGATGTTTTCCAAACAATGAGTACTAAGATACTTTCTATATTTCAACCAATTAATGCTTGAGGTAGTCATTGGTGATATGATGTTTTGTTTGTCCCATATATAGACGATAGTGGGTGAATGATCTGAGGATAATTCAAGTGACGCTTCAGCTTTAATCGTTTCTCTTGGAATACCCTTAATCACGCCAAAATCAATAACATCCGGTATTTTTTGTCGATCAGTAGGCCAATAGGTGGGTTGTCCACTCGATATCATATTCAGACGCAGTTTTGAAATTGTGTCAAACAAAACACGACCTTTTGGAGTTATTAGGCGTGATCCCCAAAACGTATGTTTAGCGTTGTAGTCGCCTGATGCTATGAAACAGGGAAACCTAGTGATTTGAAGAAATCGCTGTATTGACTCTCTGATATTTGAAACCTAGGAGGTGAATAAATTGAAGAAATAACTAAGTTTTGATGAAATTCTTCAATACAGATGTTTGTTGCTTGTAGGTAATCTTCACAAAAATCACACAGTAAATAATGTTTGATTCGAGCCTTTATTAGTATTGCTGAACCACCACATGCTCTGCCACGGGGGTCTTTGGTGTCATATAAGATATAGCCATTTATTTTAAAAAAGCTATTTGTTGTTAAGTGAGTCTCTGCAACCAGCATGACATCAATTTGTTCCTTCTTAAGGAAGTACTCGAGTTCATTTTTGTGTTGGCGCAAGCCGTTTGCGTTCCAGAAACATATTTTTAAACAGTTCATGGTTTGTTAAGTAACGCCTGCAACATAGTAGATTGCATGCGTTCCATTTCTTGCATAAAACTGTTTATCGGATGCACTAATGTCTCGATGCTTGCTTCGAGACGATTAAAATTACCAGATGGTGTTTGTTATTTAGGATGCGATTGCAAATTAGGAGTAGAATTAGTTGTCGGTGTCGCTTTATGTACTGCAGTATGATTGGTTTTTACCATATCCGCGTATGAAACATGTTGGGTTGTTGGTTGTTGGTTGGGCTAACTGAGGGTAATGAGCATTTGCTCGATATTGTGGGTGCTTAGCAGGAGTATTTGATTTTTGAGTGGTTTTCCTTACCATGGAAAAAACTGGACAGCCTCTGTAGTTAGCAGTGTGGTTTCCACCGCAATTGCTACATTTTTTATCTTTCGAGTCATCCCTTGCTTTGTCGCATTGGGCGGAACAATGTAGCTCTCCACACACAACACAGCCCGGAGGCAATTTGCAGTAAGCCCTAGCATGACCATATTCTTGGCAATTTAGACACTGTACGGGTCCTGATCGCTTATGCGGTTCCTCTACGCTTATTTTGCGGTGCAACAGATATCTTAAATTATAGATAGGGTGCGTTTCGTTCTTTTTCAATCGCATATCTCCAGATTCCAGTTCAACGCGAAATAGAGGTTGAGGGACACGTTCTCGATTTCTGAGGTTGTCTACACTTTTTACCTTAAATCCCGCTTTTTGGAGGCCATCTCTAATTTCGACTGTATCAACGTATGAGTCTACACCTTTTATAACTACCTGTAGACCTTTACTACTCTTCAGCTGATATGTATAAAAGTTCTTTTTGCAGCTTTCAAACTCGTTTACTACTTTACGATAACTGTTTTCATAAATAAATTGCATTTTTGTTTCATCAATGTTGCCACGCTTGATTAGAATTACATAAAATGTGTTCTCACCAATAGTTGAAATTAACTTCTTTATTAAGTCGCTGGAGTTTTTCTCCCTTAAATAAATTGGAGGTGGTTTGAACGACCTGGGTGCCGTTTTTTTTCACTTGTTTCGCTATCTAAAATAGCAAAACGATTATGGGAATTTATTCCGTTAGAGTCCTTGTCTTTTTGTACTTTAGCCATTGGTGCAATCTGGGAAGATTTAGGGCTTCGACCTCTTTTCAGTACAGTTATGTATCTGTCCATTCCTACTTGAGTCTTAGGTTTTTCTACACTATCCATATTAGTTTTGGTAACACTATGTTCAGAAGGGGATTTGTTTGTAGTTATATTATTGTCATCGCTTAGCAAAAGCGATGAACAAGATTGGGCACGTATAACTTGCTTAGCATTTATACACAAATTGTCACTAGTTTTTTTGTTTTCATTTATTTCAACATTGTCAACATTTTTGTTGCTCAAATTAAAGAGGCTCATTAGCCTTTATTGTTTTTGTTTTATTTTTAAAGTAGCAATTCAATATGCCGTTGTATAAAAAAAAAAGACAAAAGAAAAAGAAAAAAATATTTTACAAACAACTTTGTTGATGTATTAAAACAGGATTGTTTTTGTTTTACATTATTCGCACAATGTATGTTTTGTTTTTTGTTAATGCGAGCTTGAAAAAAATCGCGACCGCACTTATCAACGCACAAACTAAAACTCATTCATCTATTAATGAGAGAAATGTTTTCATATGATTGTTCTGGAAAAGCTGTTAAAGGGGCACGTCTTAAAAAATGGCCAGGAGTCAACGCAGTGATTTCAGCAGGGTCTTCAACCAGAGGTGAGATTGGACGAGAATTGAGAACACTTTCGATTCGAATTAAAATGGTTGAAAATTCTTCAAAATTGAGCTCCTACAACTCGCTTAAAGTGAAATTTGAAGCTTTTCACTGTAGCCTTCCATAGGCCGCTTATGTGTAGAGCATAAGGAGGGATAAATTTCCATTCAAACCCATGCGAAATATACTTTTGGGCAATGTCTTCTGCTGAAGTTTTTATGAATGTTGCAAATTCTTTTTCAAGTGTTCGGCTGGCTCCGAGAAAGTTCCTCCCGTTGTCGGTAACCACCCTTTGGGTTAGGCCCCGCCTCCCAACGAAACGAGCAAATGCCGCCTGAAAAGCTGCTGATGAAAGATCCGAACAGGCTTCTAAGTGTATGGCCTTTGTGCTGAAACAAACAAAGACGCTGACATATCCTTTTACCGTAGATGATGTTCGAAGGGAAGACAATTTGAGATCGAATGGACCTGCGAAATCTATACCTGTAACCTGAAAGGGGAGAGAAAAGTTACATCTATCTGGAGGAAGTGGAACCATTATTTGGGTGCAGTTCTCTTGCATATGTATAATGCAAGGCTTACATTTTCGAATTCAATTTTTTATTTTTGGTTTCAGTCTTGAGACGTAAAATTCTGATTGTACCATTCTGTACATCAGTCGACTTTCTGCATGGAGATGAAAATTATACAAATATTCAAGATACAAATGGCAAACTCTAGAGTTACCTGGAAGTATTATTGGATGACGTTCATTATATGGAAGAGATGATAGAGATAATCTTCCATCTTAAATGGGTTAAGATTTTTGACACTACTTTTATTTGGCACTGGTTGATTATTCGCAAGACATTGATATTCTTCTGAATAAATGGATTTTTGAGCAAGCAAAAGAAGTCGAGATTTAACAAATTTGACTTCTTGTTGAGTTAGGTTACTTTTAGTACAAGAGTTAGAATTTTTTAAAAGTTATTATAAAATCTGAAATTGTAACCTAAAACTCTTAAAGCTTTATTATACGACGAAAATCTTTCAAGAATATCATTGTCTGCAACCTCTGTATGCAACGCTTGAGTCTCAATATTATTTTTGTTGATTTTTAAAGGATTTCTTTTCGGCCATTCTGATAAAGTACCTCGAGTACCTAGATCAGCGGGATTATCATGGGTAGAGACATGATACCATGTTGCATCTGGTACTAATTGGTGAATTTGAGCAATACGATTTGCCACGTATGTTTCCCATGATGACGGGTGTTTTGATAACCATTCTAGCACTATTGAGGAATCAGTCCATAAATGTATTTCAACATTTGCAAAATTCAACGAAGTTATTACTTATTTTACGAGATTGGCTAAGAAAACTGCACCATTGAGTTCTAAGCGCGGTAAGCAGACAGTCTGTATTGGGGCAGCTTTAGATTTTGCAACTAGCAAATTCGTAAATGTATTTTGGGTATCAGTCTGACAACGAATATAAACTGTAGCGCAATATGCAGCTTTGGATGCGTCAGCGAAGCCATGTATTTGTATAGAATCTGAAGGTGTGTATTGTAGCCACCGCTGAATTGAAATTTTTTCTATTTCTGTGAGATCAGCCACCAGACTATTCCACTTTTGTAATGACTCAGGAGACACCTCATCATCCCAATCCAAACCTTCTAACCATAATTGCTGCATGATGACTATGGGGGCCAGCCATCCAGCAGGATCGAAAAGTTTAGCAACTGATGAGAGATGGTCGCAGCAACGATGCTGGAGTATTCCTACAGAGTCCGCTGAATACTATTTTGCAAGAAGAGAAAAACCTACCACAAGCTGCTGCAATTGGAAACAATAGAGTTCTCCCTTACGTCGTAGTCGGCGACGATGCATTCCCTCTGCGGAAACATTTAATGAAGCCCTATCCTTATCACTCGCAGTGTCAAAAAAAAGCAGGTTTTCAATCAACGACTTTCCCGTGCAAGACATGTAGTAGAGCATGCGTTTGGTATTTTATCGAACAGGTTCAGATTTTCTTTAGCTCCACTGAACCAAAGTGTAGAAAATGTTCAAACTATTGCCCTTGCATGTATTGCTTTGCACAATTATTTGTTAGAAAGTGGCGAGACAAGCATAGAAAGCGTAGGGAGTGCACGAGAAACTAGCAATGTCAGTTCTGCTGCTTCTGACACGCCATACTATCCACGGAAAGGTGAAGCAGAGGTTATTCGCCAAAATTTCATGAATTATTTCAATGCAGAAGGCAAAGTAGATTGGTTGAAGCCTAAATGATAAAGAAAAATATATAACCAAATTCTGTGTCTATTTTATTATTATTCACTTTATTCTACTTTTATTCACTTTTATTTATTGTAATGAAATATACACCCTATTTTAGTAACAATATTATTACAAATTACTATAATAAAATAAAACAAACAGTTTTAATATTTAGAAACAAATTCAGTCTTTATTATATAATATAGGTACATAAGTATGTTTTTATAAAAAACAAAGTAAAAAAAAATAAATCACATATTCTACATCCAATAACAAAAAATTAAATACATATGTAAATATGTTATTATCAAAAAACAAAATATAGGTTCATAAGTATGTTTTTATAAAAAAAAAAGTAAAAACAAAAAAATAAATCACATATTCTATAACAATAACAAAAAATTAAATACATATGTAAATATGTTATTATCAAAAAACAAAGTAAAAATATTTTGAATTCATTAACAAAAAATGAAGTACATAAAACAAAAAGTAAAAACCTATAATAATTAAAAAATGCAAAGTGACTTAGAGACGTATACACATTCTTAATGCATATAAGTAAATAATAAAAATAGCTCACATATTTTGAGGTTCGAAATCACTTTCGTCAAAAACACCCTCCATTGAAATCTGCAGCAGTTCATTGGATGTGGACGAATTTTTAATGGCATTTGATGTGGTCGAATCGAGCTGCTTCGGAAAACTACCAATATATTTCTGAATTACTGATCGTATTTCCCAAGCAGATTTTTGTTGGTATCTCACATCAATTTCTTCCATTTGTGACGTCACTAAATTACCCAGCCAACCGTATTTGTGGACATTTTTCTTTTTTTCGACTATAATTTCCTTGAAAGATGCAAAATTGTTTCTCATTTCAGAGAATAAGTCTCTATTCTGTAATAGACATACATATATTAAAATATAGTAACTAATTTCTAAATCTAGAATTAAATACCTTTGAACGCTTTTCGCTGGGTTCACTATTGGTACTGTAACAGCTTTCATCATGCAATTCCGAACTTCTAGTTTCCTCAGTACTACACTCTGCCTAAAAAAAAAAAAAAAATTATCGTATTAACACCAATTTCTACAATTTTTATTTTTTTACATAAAAGGCTTACTTCAATGTTGTTTACACTCTCCCTGATGCACGCATGTGGTTCAAGAAAGGAAAGTTGATCGAAGCACCAAAGCTTTGGCACATATAACTCATTCCTTCCACTGCCGCTTTTCTTTGAGTTTATAATCAGCCTCAGCTCTCTAATATATTGGCTTCGCAGGCTCTTCCATTTGCTTTCAATGTCTGCCACAGACAGACCAGGCATCTCCTTTTGTAAAATTGCTACCATATCACTATAGGCTTGGGCTTTTTTTATTCGATTTAAATAATCCCTAGACCGCACACTATATAAATACTCCCTTTCTTGCACCAATAATATTAAACTTTCCACAGCTTTTCGTTCCCATTTATAATCCATTTTTTATTATATTCAAAAAATTTGTACTTTTTCTTTTTAATTATATTTAGTTTTTAAATTTTCACAACCAAACTACACTAAATGCCGCCAAAAATAATAATAAAGCAAATGTCAAAAAAGTAAAACTAAAACAACAAAAATGTAAACATAGAAAATGATAACAAAGCGTATCGCCGAGTACCGAACACAAAAACGATTTTCTCTTCCCCACCCGTAATTTGCTACCAACCTAAATGTTTCCCTTCCAAATGTTTCCACGTATAAACGGCGACTTGCGAAGCATGAATAATTTCTATCTCCTCTAATTTTTATCGCAAGTTTATCTGAACTAGCTCTCCTTTTTACATAAAAAAGTAAACAAAGAAAGAAGTAATATTAAAAGTGATGCTTAAATATAAATAAATAAGCAAATGATTAAAATACAACTTAAAATTGATAAATAAAACACAAACAAAAGTTTATCAAGTGGTAAAAAAACAAAATCGTGCAATAAATTTTAAAATCCAAACAAAACGAAGCACGTATGCGTCGTGTAAACGGTATGATTCGCTTTTTGTTTACATTTTTTGGTAAACAAAGAACGCTAGTTCAGATAAACTTGCGATAAAAATTAGAGAGGAGACTAATTATTCATGCTTCGCAAGTAGATTCAAACCGTGGAAACCTGCTATAAAAGAGGTCAAAATGAGAACGTATTAGTGTTTTGCACTGTAAACAATTTGGGTATTGTTTAATTTTAATTAATGTTGGTTTATTGTATTGATGGTAGGAGAAATTGTTGGCTGGGATCTAGAAGAAGTTTAAAATTATAATTCCTCGTCAAGAAGAGTTATAATTTTTTTGGGATATAAATAAAAGAGAGATTAAGGGTGAATAATGTTGTATTTATTTAGAGCTTTTGGGTTTTGGATTCCTCACCTTGTATCCCGGAAAATCAGTTTCTTTTTATAAAAAAAGCTTTTTTTGTTTGAGTTGAGTTCTTTATTTTAGTTATAAAACTTTAGGGTTTAGAACGATGTTGTTCGATTGATGAGGAGATACCAATTAAGTATTTTTAAAGTTACGATTTTAAAACTTCATTAATTCTTTCATGAAACACGAACTTAAAAAATTGACAACTGGAAGTTAATAATTCATTTTTTACCAGATTGTCAACTTTACATATTTTTCATTACGTTTTTTAGATACATTATTGGTAAGAACAAAAAAGGTAAGTATAAAAAAGGTAAGTATAATAAAATTATTTAAAGGTAAGTATTTTCAAATCTCACAAACGGTAAGTATAATAAAAGATAAGTAAGTAATAATTCAAAAATAAGTATTCAAATATATCAAACCGTAAGTACAATAAAAGGTAAGTAAATATAAAGAAAAATTAGGAATTTAAGTCGAAGATGATATGAGTTGAACCGGTTGAGGTTGTTGTTGAGGCTGTTGTGGGGGCTCTTGATTTTGATGCTGTTGCGTTGGTTATCGTTGACGATGTCGATTCTGACGATGATTTTGAAGATATTGATTTTGACGATGTTGATTTTGTCGATGTTGACGAGACGGTCTTGAGGTAGATACTCTCTCTTGTTGATTAGGTTGTAAATGTAGAAGAGTGTGGTGGTAGTGGGAACACTTTCGAGACGTACCCAGGGATATGCACGACCGCGTGTTTTGCTTCGTACCAGACAATTCATGCAGTAGCCGAGCCTGCCGACAATTTCCCATCGTTTTTCATTCTACGAAATTTGCGACAAAACAAAAAAAAAAAAAAAAATTTGCAAAAATATTTTTAGAAATATGTGAAATAGTGTATGAGATAAGTATGAGTGAAAGTTAGTAAATGTGTTAATTGAGATAATAGTTAATTGATATGTGTTGTCTGCAATTTAGACGTTTGTTCGGAATTTTCATTTTTTAAAAAATTTTAATTTTTTTTAATTTTGCAATAGGTCTAGTAATAATTCCTGATTGTGTACGAAGATGACTATCTGACCCTGAATAAGTTTTGTCGATTCGACCTAATCGCCATTCATAAGGGGCTTGAAGATCATCCATAACTACAACCAGATCTCCATTTTTTAGGTTTGGAACAGCATTTTTCCATTTATATCGCTTTTGTAAAGACTGGAGATAATCATTTTTCCATCGCATGGAGAACTGATGGTGAATTGCCTTTAACTTTTCCCATCTATTAATAAGAGAAATGTTTTCATATGATTGTTCTGGAAAAGCTGTTAAAGGGGCACCTCTAAAAAAATGGCCAGGATTCAACGCAGTGATTTTAGCAGGGTCTTCAACCAGAGGTGAGATTGGACGAGAATTGAGAACACTTTCGTTTCGAATTAAAATGGTTGAAAATTCTTCAAAATTGATCTTTTGAGCTCCTACAACTCGCTTAAAGTGAAATTTGAAGCTTTTCACTACAGCCTCCCTTAGGCCGCCCATGTGTAGAGCATAAGGAGGGATAAATTTCCATTCAAACCCATGCGAAATATACTTTTGGGCAATGTCTTCTGCTGAAGTTTTTATGAATGTTGCAAATTCTTTTTCAAGTGTTCGGCTGGCTCCGAGAAAGTTCCTCCCGTTGTCGGTAACCACCCTTTGGGAGAAAAAAGCTGCTGATGAAAGATCCGAACAGGCTTCTAAGTGTATGGCCTTTGTGCTGAAACAAACAAAGACGCTGACATATTCTTTTACCGTAGATGATGTTCGAAGGGAAGACAATTTGAGATCGAATGGACCTGCGAAATCTATACCTGTAACCTGAAAGGGGAGAAAAAAGTTACATCTATCTGGAGGAAGTGGAGCCATTATTTGGGTGCAGTTCTGTTGCTTATGTATAATGCAAGGCTTACATTTTGGAATTAAATTTTTTATTTTTGGTTTCAGTCTTGAGACGTAAAATTCTGATTGTACCATTCTGTACATCAGTCGACTTTCTGCATGGAGAAGAAAATTATACAAATATTCAAGATACAAATGGCAAACTCTAGAGTTACCTGGAAGAATTATTGGATGACGCTCATTATATAGAAGAGATGATAGAGATAATCTTCCATTTACTCGAAGTAATGAGTTTGCGTCAGTAAATGGGTTAAGATTTTTGAGACTACTTTTATTTGGCACTGGTTGATTATTCGCAAGACATTGATATTCTTCTGAATAAATGGATTTTTGAGCAAGCAAAAGAAGTCGAGATTTAACAAATTTGACTTCTTGTTGAGTTAGGTTTCTTTTAGAACAAGAGTTAGAATTTTTTAAGCAGTTATTATAAAATCTGAAATTGTAACCTAAAACTCTTAAAGCTTTATTATACGACGAAAATCTTTCAAGAATATCATTGTCTTCAACCTCTGTATGCAACGCTTGAGTCTCAATATTATTTTTGTTGATTTTTAAAGGATTTATTTTCGGCCATTCTGATAAAGGTTTCGTTAACCACGCTGGTCCCTGCCATCACAAAGAGCTATTTGTGAGATCTTGGGGCCTACATCCTCGAGTACCTAGATCAGCGGGATTATCATGGGTAGAGACATGATGCCATGTTGCATCTGGTACTTATTGGTGAATTTGAGCAATAGGATTTGCCACGTATGTTTCCCATGATGACGGGTGTTTTGATAACCATCCTAGCACTATTGAGGAATCAGTCCATAAATGTATTTCAACATTTGCAAAATTCAACGAAGTTATTACATATTTTACGAGATTGGCTAAGAGAACTGCACCATTGAGTTCTAAGCTCGGTAAGCAGACAGTCTGTATTGGGGAACTTTAGATTTTGCAACTAGTAAATTCGTAAATGTACTTTGAGTATCAGTCTGACAACGAATATAAACTGTAGCGCAATATGCAGCTTTGGATGCGTCAGCGAAGCCATGTATTTGTATAGAATCTGAAAGTGTGTATTGTAGCCACCGCTGAATTGAAATTTTTTCTATTTCTGTGAGATCAGCCACCAGACTATTCCACTTTTGTAATGACTCAGGAGACACCTCATCATCCCAATCCAAAGCTTCTAACCATAATTGCTGCATGAGAATTTTTGCTCTGATGACTATGGGGGCCAGCCATCCAGCAGAATGAAAAGTTCAGCAACTGATGAGAGATGGTCGCAGCAACGATGCTGGAGTATTCCTACAGAGTCCGCTGAATACTATTTAGCAAGAAGAGAAAAACCTACCACAAGCTGCTGCAATTGGAAACAATAGAGTTCTCCCTTACGTCGTAGTCGGCGACGATGCATTCCCTCTGCAGAAACATTTAATGAAGCCCTATCCTTATCACTCGCAGTGTCAAAAAAAGCAGGTTTTTAATCAACGACTTTTCTTTGCAAGACATGTAGTAGACCATGCGTTTGGTATTTTATCGAACAGGTTCACAGTTCTTTTAGCTTCACTGAACCAAAGTGTAGAAAATGTTTAAACTATTACCCTTGCATGTATTGCTTTGCACAATTATTTGTTAGAAAGTGGCGAGACAAGCATAGAAAGCGTAGGGAGTGCACAATAAACTAGCAATGTCAGTTTTGCTGCTTCTGACACGCCATACTATCCACGGAAAGGAGAAGCAGAGGTTATTCGCCAAAATTTCATGAATTATTTCAATGAAGAAGGCAAAGTAGATTGGTTGAAGCCTACCTGTCTATTTTATTTATTAGTTTATTTTATTATTCACTTTATTCTACTTTTATTCACTTTTATTTATTGTAATGAAATATACACCCTATTTTTGTAATAATATTATTACAAATTACTATAATAAAATAAAACAAACAGTTTTAATATTTAAAAACAAATTCAGTCTTTATTATATAATATAGGTAGGTAGGTAGGTTTTATAAAAAACAAAGTAAAAAAAATAAATCACATATTCTACATCCAATAACAAAAAATTAAATACATATGTAAATATGTTATTATCAAAAAACAAAATATAGGTACATAAGTATGTTTTTTATAAAAAACAAAGTAAAAACAAAAAAATAAATCACATATTCTACATCCGATGACAAAAAATTAAATATATATGTAAATATGTTATTATCAAAAAACAAAGTAAAAATATTTTGAATTCATTAACAAAAAATGAAGTACATAAAACAAAAAGTAAAAACCTATAATAATTAAAAAATGCAAAGTGACTTAGAGACGTATACACATTCTTAATGCATATAAGTAAATAATAAAAATAGCTCACATATTTTGAGGTTCGAAATCACTTTCGTCAAAAACACCCTCCATTGACATCTGCAGCAGTTCATTGGATGTGGACGAATTTTTAATGGCATTTGATGTGGACGAATCGAGCTGCTTCGGAAAACTATCAATATATTTCTGAATTACTGATTGTATTTCCCAAGCAGCTTTTTGTTGGTATCTCACATCAATTTCTTCCATTTGTGACGTGGACATTTTTCTTTTTTTCGACTATAATTTCCTTGAAAGATGCAAAATTGTTTCTCATTTCAGAGAATAAGTCTCTATTCTGTAATAGACATACATATATTAAAATATAGTAACTGATTTCTAAATCTAGAATTAAATACCTTTGAACGCTTTTCGCTGGGTTCACTATTGGTACTGTAACAGCTTTCATCATGCAATTCCGAACTTCTAGTTTCCTCAGTACTACACTCTGCCTAAAAAAAAAAAATATCGTATTAACACCAATTTTTACAATTTTTATTTTTTTACATAAAAGGCTTACTTCAATGTTGTTTACACTCTCCCTGATGCAGGCATGTGGTTCAAGAAAGGAAAGTTGATCGAAGCACCAAAGCTTTGGCACATATAACTCATTCCTTCCACTGCCGCTTTTCTTTGAGTTTATAATCAGCCTCAGCTCTCTAATATATTGGCTTCTCAGGCTCTTCCATTTGCTTTCAATGTCTGCCACAGACAGACCAGGCATCTCCTTTTGTAAAATTGCTACCATATCACTATAGGCTTGGGCTTTTTTTATTCGATTTAAATAATCCCTAGACCGCACACTATATAAATACTCCCTTTCTTGCACCAATAATATTAAACTTTCCACAGCTTTTCGTTCCCATTTATAATCCATTTTTTATTATATTCAAAAAATTTGTACTTTTTCTTTTTAATTATATTTAGTTTTTAAATTTTCACAACCAAACTACACTAAATGCCGCCAAAAATAATAATAAAGCAAATGTCAAAAAAGTAAAACTAAAACAACAAAAATGTAAACATAGAAAATGATAACAAAGCGTATCGCCGAGTACCGAACACAAAAACGATTTTCTCTTCCCCACCCGTAATTTGCTACCAACCTATGTTACGCGTCGCTTGATTTGGGATTGTCATTATCTAAAAAAAATCAAAATCGTAGTGAAGAAAGAAAGTTGGCAAGAAAGTTTTCCGACTAGCTCAATGGTATTTAGGTTCTCAACCCGGTTTTCACTGACGCTTAACATATAAATACAACCTTGCCATACAAAAAAAATTACCACGATGTATATTCTTATTTATAAGTAACCTTTATTTAAAAACTGAAGACGTGATTCTGCCTTGGTATGGCGTGGTGTTATGCCATACGGGGTACAATTATTCCCTCCCTGTCGACTAAATGTCGAACGCCTTGACAGATATGTTACCCTTTTATTGTATCTGTCCCTAACACACTATCGTCCTTTTTAAATGTTACTCATGTTGTTCCCTCCCAGCATTCCCAGGCGATTAATAAAAGATTCACCACATAATAATTAATTCATAGTTTTATTTAAAGAAAACGGAAACTCGGCTTTTCGTTTCTTTATTTTGACAATCAAACGTAGGAAATACAGTCGTTTTTATATTACACAAGGTAAGTATGTAAATATATACACAAGGTAAGTATAAATTATATGAAAATTAAATGTAGATGATTTTTATATTTAGGGTAAGTGATAGGTAAGTATTCGTAAAGAGTAAGTAATACATATATGTAGTTCCTTAGGACATGGTAAGTATTAGTAATTTTTTTGTGAATTTGGTCACTTAGGTTAAGGTAAGTATTTAATAATTTGTATAAATTTGGTCACTTAGGTTAGGGTAAGTATTTAATAATCCATATAAATTTGGTCACTTGGGTTAGGGTAAGTATTTAATAAAGTTTACATAGTTATATATATATATGTATATATGTATATTTGAAAAAAAAAAATCTTATTCTAGGGCTTGCCGGTAATCTGGTTTTTTTCTATTTGCTGCTAGGATGATTTAGCTGATGATGACTATTGCTGCGCCTCCTCGGCTGGTCTCGTACACGATGAACTGGCTGGTTGGTAGGAGTTGAACTTGGTCTGACTTTTGTTAGGTATCTTTTGTTTCTTATATATACATATTTTTGTAGGATTTAATTTATTTTTGAGGTATAGTATGTAGTACATTTTAGTTTATTTGATGATTCCAACACATTTGACATTCATGAAACTTGTTTTTTTTTTCATGATTTAAACTATTTGTTTGATTGCAATGTTACAATAATAAAAAAAGTATATTTGATGATTCCAACACATTTGACATTCATGGAACTATTTTAAACTATTTGTTTGATTTCAATGTTAAAACAATAAAAAGGTATAATGCAAAACATTTTTACATCACATTTTTCCTGTTGTTGCAGGTTTTGTTACAGATTTTCCTTTTATAGGACGAGTTTTTCTTTTACATTTTTCTTATTTCTTTAATTTCTTTAATAGAGCACAAGTTTTCGTTTTGTACAGTTTGTGTTTTTTTTTTTGTTTTATGTGGCGAACCTTTACACTTTTATTAACAATTTTCCCACTAAATAGATCACAGAATTTATTTTCTTCACAACGCGGTATTTTAAATCAATGTTCGTCACTTCAGAGTTTTTTGCTAACTGCCATGCGCATCTTTCTTTTTCAGCCTGACAACCTTATACAATTTCTCTTCTTCGTATTAAGTTGCCTACGTGTCTCATTCCTGATTGGCTGTATAACGTAACGGTACTGCAATCACACCACTTGCGAATGCATAAACAAAGAAGAAGTACGATAACTAACTTTAACATTCCTTTCTGCAGGGGCGTTATCGATAGAAGGGTACAATATGTGTATGGGGCTTTCCGCACTACCACATATGTTTATAAGTTGTTTTCTAATGCTTTGAGTGTTAATTATGAAAAGGCAAATATATAAATCCGTAACACCTAAATGTTTCCCTTCCAAATGTTTCCACGTATAAACGGCGACTTGCGAAGCATGAATAATTTCTATCTCCTCTAATTTTTATCGCAAGTTTATCTGAACTAGCTCTCCTTTTTACATAAAAAAGTAAACAAAGAAAGAAGTAATATTAAAAGTGATGCTTAAATATAAATAAATAAGCAAATGATTAAAATACAACTTAAAATTGATAAATAAAACACAAACAAAAGTTTATCAAGTGGTAAAAAAACAAAATCGTGCAATAAATTTTAAAATCCAAACAAAACGAAGCACGTATGCGTCGTGTAAACGGTATGATTCGCTTTTTGTTTACATTTTTTGGTAAACAAAGAACGCTAGTTCAGATAAACTTGCGATACAAATTAGAGAGGAGACTAATTATTCATGCTTCGCAAGTAGATTCAAACCGTGGAAACCTGCTATAAAAGAGGTCAAAATGAGAACGTATTAGTGTTTTGCACTGTAAACAATTTGGGTATTGTTTAATTTTAATTAATGTTGGTTTATTGTATTGATGGTAGGAGAAATTGTTGGCTGGGATCTAGAAGAAGTTTAAAATTATAATTCCTCGTCAAGAAGAGTTATAATTTTTTTGGGATATAAATAAAAGAGAGATTAAGGGTGAATAATGTTGTATTTATTTAGAGCTTTTGGGTTTTGGATTCCTCACCTTGTATCCCGGAAAATCAGTTTCTTTTTATAAAAAAAGCTTTTTTTGTTTGAGTTGAGTTCTTTATTTTAGTTATAAAACTTTAGGGTTTAGAACGATGTTGTTCGATTGATGAGGAGATACCAATTAAGTATTTTTAAAGTTACGATTTTAAAACTTCATTAATTCTTTCATGAAACACGAACTTAAAAAATTGACAACTGGAAGTTAATAATTCATTTTTTACCAGATTGGCAACTTTACATATTTTTCATTACGTTTTTTAGATACATTATTGGTAAGAACAAAAAAGGTAAGTATAAAAAAGGTAAGTATAATAAAATTATTTAAAGGTAAGTATTTTCAAATCTCACAAACGGTAAGTATAATAAAAGATAAGTAAGTAATAATTCAAAAATAAGTATTCAAATATATCAAACCGTAAGTACAATAAAAGGTAAGTAAATATAAAGAAAAATTAGGAATTTAAGTCGAAGTTTGGACATGCCGCCAGCCTTGCTTCTAGGCAACAGTTGGCCCCTTTTCTGTGCTGCAGAGTACTGAAGCCAATGATTGTATAGCAGCGGCGATGATATGAGTTGAACCGGTTGAGGTTGTTGTTGAGGCTGTTGTGGGGGCTCTTGTATGTTTTGTTGTTGACGAGCTTGTTGTTGATGATTTTGATGCTGTTGCGTTGGTTATCGTTGACGATGTCGATTCTGACGATGATTTTGAAGATATTGATTTTGACGATGTTGATTTTGTCGATGTTGACGAGACGGTCTTGAGGTAGATACTCTCTCTTGTTGATTAGGTTGTAAATGTAGAAGAGTGTGGTGGTAGTGGGAACACTTTCGACACGTACCCAGGGATATGCACGACCGCGTGTTTTGACTTCGTACCAGACAATTCATGCAGTAGCCGAGCCTGCCGACAATTTCCCTTCGTTTTTCATTCTAAGGAATTTGCGGCAAAACCTCAGTGCATGAAGGCTATCACATATGATGCATTTATAGACCTCCAAATCTCTTGGAGGGTGCTCGTCATTGACATTTTGGCTACGGCTACTGCTGGGATCTGGCACTCTTGTGGCGGTTAGTCTTCTATTCGATCTGCTAAAGAAATTTAAAAACCACAAAACCTCAGTGCATGAAGGTTATCACATATGATGCATTTATAGACCTCCAAATCTCTTGGAGGGTGCTCGTCATTGACATTTTGGCTACGGCTACTGCTGGGATCTGGCACTCTTGTGGCGGTTAGTCTTCTATTCGATCTGCTAAAGAAATTTAAAAACCATTATAAGTTGGAGATTTTTAGAAATATGAGAAAAATATAAAATGATGTGAAATAGTGTATGAGATAAGTATGAGTGAAAGTTAGTAAATGTGTTAATTGAGATAATAGTTAATTGATATGTGTTGTCTTAAATTTAGACGTTTGTTCAGAATTTTCATTTTTTAAAAAAAAGGAGATAACATAATTTTGCAATAGGTCTAGTAATAATTCCTGATTGTGTACGAAGATGACTATCTGACCCTGAATAAGTTTTGTCGATTCGACCTAATCGCCATTCATAAGGGGCTTGAAGATCATCTATAACTATAACCAGATCTCCATTTTTTAGGTTTGGAACAGTATTTTTCCATTTATATCGCTTTTGTAAAGACTGGAGATAATCATTTTTCCACCGCATGGAGAACTGATGGTGTATTGCCTTTAACTTTTCCCATCTATTAATTTTTTTTTCGCAATTTTTATTTATTGTATCTTCAATTTAATTGAACTATCAATAATTACTGATATGTTAAGTCTAAAAATATACTTGTTAAGTCCAACCAGTGCTGGACAAAAAAATGTATGTTTCACGGTTACTGTAATTTGTGGGTTATCCCTCTGATGTACGGATGAGAGAAGCAGTGTCCCTCCTTCTTAGTCGAATGTAACCAGGTTCAGTTAGTATGTTACGGGCCAGTGGATTCGGATGAGTTTCAAGCTTCTTTAAATACCTTATGGCAAGTTTCGCTATTTCTGCTTTAACTGATGGCACGTTTAGATCTTTATGGATGTTCGAATTTTTTATATACCAGGGAGCAGATGTAATAATACGTAGAATCTTATTTTGGCGCCTTTGAATTTTTTCTACGTTGGTAGCTGAGGCAGTGCCCCATAATTGAATGCCATAACACCATATTGGTTTTAGAATTGACTTGTATAATAAAAGTTTGCAGTCTAAAGCTAGAGTAGAATTTCTGCCAATTAGCCAGTTTAGTTGGACTGCTTTCAACTTCATTTGTGTTAACTTTGTTTCTATGTGCCGTTTCCATGTAAGGCGCCGGTCAAGATGTATGCCGAGATATTTGACGTCTGAAAGCTGAGGTATCGTTTGGTTATTTATCCGAATAGGGGGGCAAGATGCTGTACGCAGTGTGAAGGTTATGTGAGTACATTTTTGTTCATTCACTTTTATTCTCCATTTCTTCAACCATTTTTCTAAATTGGATATGTGGTCTTGTAAATATCGTGATGCTACTGTGTCGTCAGCAAATGTCGATGTGTGAACTCGGTTACTAGTTGGCATGTCTGAAGTATACAATAAGTATAAAAAGGGCCCCAATATACTACCTTGGGGAACTCCGGCTTCGATTGGCTGGGGTGAGCTCAAAAAATCTCCTTCTTTCACAATAAATTTATATAGGTTTACGGGCAAATTCAGTTTTAGCTTATATATTAGGCCTTTATGCCATACCTTATCGAAAGCTTGAGAAACGTCGATAAAAAGCGCAGAGCAGTATTTTCTCTCTTCAAATGTCTTCTTAACAACATTGACTAACCTGTGAGTTTGTTCGATCGTACTTTGAATTGATGGTTTGGAATACATCCTTTGTCGCTTAGAATAGGGTTAAGCTTAGTTATTAACATCCTCTCAAACAGCTTTGACATATTTGACAAAAGGCTTATAGGTCTGTATGATTAAATTTTTGTGTGGTCTTTTCCTGGTTTAGGAATCATGGTAACCAAGGACACCTTCCAATCTGTGGGAAAGTACTCAAAACGTAAAATAGCATTAAAAATAAAAAGAACGATTCTGCGAGCTACACGGGGCAACTCAATTAACATCTTGTTACTGGTTTTATCAACGCCAGGGGCTTTTTTGGTGTTCAAATCCGTTATTGCCTTTTCAAGATCACCAAATTCAAATCTTATCGGTACTGCAGCACTAGCCTCGAGAACTGGCAACTCAACTATATCAGTCGATATATTTGGGGTAAAAACCTTTTTCAAATGTGCAGCAAATAAATTTCCTTTTTCGGTATCACTCCTTGCCCAGCCTCCAGCTGAAGTTCGCAAAGGAGGCTTACGTAAGACTGGCCTTTTAAGGTTTCTACAAGCACGCCATAACGAATAATCTGATTGAGGAGTTGCGTCTAGGTCTCCCAAATAGTTTTTCAGGGATGCTACTCTTCGAGATTCCAGCATGTCTCTTAGCCGGTTCGTGCATTCTTTAAGTCTGCTTTTGAGTTGAGGAGATCTCTGTGATTGCCATTCTCTACGAATTTTTCTTTTTTCAGCCAAGAGCCGTTCGATATCTGCAGAATAAATTTGATTGTATCTAGCTAATTGTCGGGTTATTGTTGAATGTTGGGCAGCTGATTTGAGGTTTTGGTCAAAATCAATAAGACTCCGCTCTACGTCTTCAGGTGTTCTTAGCGGGATGTTTTCCAAACTAAGATACTTTCTATATTTCAACCAATTAATGCTTGAGGTAGTCATTGGTGATATGATGTTTTGTTTGTCCCATATATAGACGATAGTGGGTGAATGATCTGAGGATAATTCAAGTGACGCTTCAGCTTTAATCGTTTCTCTTGGAATACCCTTAATCACGCCAAAATCAGTAACATCCGGTATTTTTTGTCGATCAGTAGGCCAATAGGTGGGTTGTCCACTCGATATCATATTCAGACGCATTTTTGAAATTGTGTCAAACAAAACTCGACCTTTTGGAGTTATTAGGCGTGATCCCCAAAACGTATGTTTAGCGTTGTAGTCGCCTGATGCTATGAAACAGGGAAACCTAGTGATTTGAAGAAATCGCTGTATTGACTCTCTGATATTTGAAACCTAGGAGGTGAATAAATTGAAGAAATAACTAAGTTTTGATGAAATTCTTCAATACAGATGTTTGTTGCTTGTAGGTAATCTTCACAAAAATCACACAGTAAATAATGTTTGATTCGAGCCTTTATTAGTATTGCTGAACCACCACATGCTCTGCCACGGGGGTCTTTGGTGTCATATAAGATATAGCCATTTATTTTAAAAAAGCTATTTGTTGTTAAGTGAGTCTCTGCAACCAGCATGACATCAATTTGTTCCTTCTTAAGGAAGTACTCGAGTTCATTTTTGTGTTGGCGCAAGCCGTTTGCGTTCCAGAAACATATTTTTAAACAGTTCATGGTTTGTTAAGTAACGCCTGCAACATAGTAGATTGCATGCGTACCATTTCTTTCATCATGCTGCTCATAGAGCTCATAAAACTGTTTATCGAATGCACTAATGTCTCGATGCTTGCTTCGGGACGATTAAAATTACCAGATGGTGTTTGTTCTTTAGGATGCGATTGCAAATTAGGAGTAGAATTAGTTGTCGGTGTCGCTTTATGTACTGCAGTATGATTGGTTTTTACCATATCCGCGTATGAAACATGTTGGGTTGTTGGTTGGGCTAACTGAGGGTAATGAGCATTTGCTCGATATTGTGGGTGCTTAGCAGGAGTATTTGATTTTTGAGTGGTTTTCCTTACCATGGAAAAAACTGGACAGCCTCTGTAGTTGGCAGTGTGGTTTCCTCCGCAATTGCTAAATTTTTTAACTTTCGAGTCATCCCTTGCTTTGTCGCATTGGGCGGAACAATGTAGCTCTCCACACACAACGCAGCCCGGAGGCAATTTGCAGTAAGCCCTAGTATGACCATATTCTTGGCAATTTAGACACTGTACGGGTCCTGATCGCTTATGCGGTTCCTCTACGCTTATTTTGCGGTGCAACAGATATCTTAAATTATAGATAGGGTGCGTTTCGTTCTTTTTCAATGGCATATCTCCAGGTTCCAGTTCAACGCGAAATAGAGGTTGAGGGACACGTTCTCGATTTCTGAGGTTGTCTACACTTTTTACCTTAAATCCCGCTTTTTGGAGGCCATCTCTAATTTCGACTGTATCAACGTATGAGTCTACACCTTTTATAACTACCTGTAGACCTTTACTACTCTTCAGCTGATATGTATAAAAGTTCTTTTTGCAGCTTTCAAACTCGTTTACTACTTTACGATAACTGTTTTCATCAATGTTGCCACGCTTGATTAGAATTACATAAAATGTGTTCTCACCAATAGTTGAAATTAACTTCTTTATTAAGTCGCTGGAGTTTTTCTCCCTTAAATAAATTGGAGGTGGTTTGAACGACCTGGGTGCCGTTTTTTTTCACTTGTTTCGCTATCTAAAATAGCAAAACGATTATGGGAATTTATTCCGTTAGAGTCCTTGTCTTTTTGTACTTTAGCCATTGGTGCAATCTGGGAAGATTTAGGGCTTCGACCTCTTTTCAGTACAGTTATGTATCTGTCCATTCCTACTTGAGTCTTAGGTTTTTCTACACTATCCATATTAGTTTTGGTAACACTATGTTCAGAAGGGGATTTGTTTGTAGTTATTTTATTGTCATCGCTTAGCTAAAGCGATGAACAAGATTGGGCACATATAACTTGCTTAGCATTTATACACAAATTGTCACTAGTTTTTTTGTTTTTTTGTTTTTATTTATTTCAACATTGTCAACATTTTTGTTGCTTAAATTAAAGAGGCTCATTAGCCTTAATTGTTTTTGTTTTATTTTTAAAGTAGCAATTCAATATGCCGTTGTATAAAAAAAAAAGACGAAAGAAAAAGAAAAAAATATTTTACAAACAACTTTGTTGTTGTATTAAAACAGGATTGTTTTTTTTTGTTTTTGTTTTACATTATTCGCACAATGTATGTTTTGTTTTTTGTTAATACGAGCTTGAAAAAAAATCGCGACCGCACTTATCAACGCACAAACTAAAACTCATTCATCTATTAATGAGAGAAATGTTTTCATATGATTGTTCTGGAAAAGCTGTTAAAGAGGAAAATCTTAAAAAATGGCCAGGAGTCAACGCAGTGATTTCAGCAGGGTCTTCAACCAGAGGTGAGATTGGACGAGAATTGAGAACACTTTCGATTCGAATTAAAATGGTTGAAAATTCTTCAAAATTGAGCTCCTACAACTCGCTTAAAGTGAAATTTGAAGCTTTTCACTGCAGCCTTCCATAGGCCGCTTATGTGTAGAGCATAAGGAGGGATAAATTTCCATTCAAACCCATGCGAAATATACTTTTGGGCAATGTCTTCTGCTGAAGTTTTTATGAATGTTGCAAATTCTTTTTCAAGTGTTCGGCTGGCTCCGAGAAAGTTCCTCCCGTGTCGGTAACCACCCTTTGGGTTAGGCCCCGCCTCCCAACGAAACGAGCAAATGCCGCCTGAAAAGCTGCTGATGAAAGATCCGAACAGGCTTCTAAGTGTATGGCCTTTGTGCTGAAACAAACAAAGACGCTGACATATCCTTTTACCGTAGATGATGTTCGAAGGGAAGACAATTTGAGATCGAATGGACCTGCGAAATCTATACCTGTAACCTGAAAGGGGAGAGAAAAGTTACATCTATCTGGAGGAAGTGGAGCCATTATTTGGGTGCAGTTCTGTTGCTTATGTATAATGCAAGGCTTACATTTTCGAATTAAATTTTTTATTTTTGGTTTCAGTCTTGAGACGTAAAATTCTGATTGTACCATTCCGTACATCAGTCGACTTTCTGCATGGAGAAGAAAATTATACAAATATTCAAGATACAAATGGCAAACTCTAGAGTTACCTGGAAGTATTATTGGATGACGTTCATTATATGGAAGAGATGATAGAGATAATCTTCCATCTTAAATGGGTTAAGATTTTTGACACTACTTTTATTTGGCACTGGTTGATTATTCGCAAGACATTGATATTCTTCTGAATAAATGGATTTTTGAGCAAGCAAAAGAAGTCGAGATTTAACAAATTTGACTTCTTGTTGAGTTAGGTTACTTTTAGTACAAGAGTTAGAATTTTTTTAAAAGTTATTATAAAATCTGAAATTGTAACCTAAAACTCTTAAAGCTTTATTATACGACGAAAATCTTTCAAGAATATCATTGTCTGCAACCTCTGTATGCAACGCTTGAGTCTCAATATTATTTTTGTTGATTTTTAAAGGATTTCTTTTCGGCCATTCTGATAAAGTACCTCGAGTACCTAGATCAGCGGGATTATCATGGGTAGAGACATGATGCCATGTTGCATCTGGTACTAATTGGTGAATTTGAGCAATACGATTTGCCACGTATGTTTCCCATGATGACGGGTGTTTTGATAACCATCCTAGCACTATTGAGGAATCAGTCCATAAATGTATTTCAACATTTGCAAAATTCAACGAAGTTATTACATATTTTACGAGATTGGCTAAGAGAACTGCACCATTGAGTTCTAAGTGCGGTAAGCAGACAGTCTGTATTGGGGCAACTTTAGATTTTGCAACTAGTAAATTCGTAAATGTATTTTGAGTATCAGTCTGACAACGAATATAAACTGTAGCGCAATATGCAGCTTTGGATGCGTCAGCGAAGCCATGTATTTGTATAGAATCTGAAGGTGTATATTGTAGCCACCGCTGAATTGAAATTTTTTCTATTTCTGTGAGATCAGCCACCAGACTATTCCACTTTTGTAATGACTCAGGAGACACCTCATCATCCCAATCCAAACCTTCTAACCATAATTGGTGCATGAGAATTTTTGCTCTGATGACTATGGGGGCCAGCCATCCAGCAGGATCGAAAAGTTTAGCAACTGATGAGAGATGGTCGCAGCAACCATGCTGGAGTATTCCTACAGAGTCCGCTGAATACTATTTTGCAAGAAGAGAAAAACCTACCACAAGCTGCTGCAATTGGAAACAATAGAGTTCTCCCTTACGTCATAGTCGGCGACGATGCATTCCCTCTGCGGAAACATTTAATGAAGCCCTATCCTTATCACTCGTAGTGTCAAAAAAAGCAGGTTTTCAATCAACGACTTTCCCGTGCAAGACATGTAGTAGAGCATGCGTTTGGTATTTTATCGAACAGGTTCAGATTTTCTTTAGCTCCACTGAACCAAAGTGTAGAAAATGTTCAAACTATTGCCCTTGCATGTATTGCTTTGCACAATTATTTGTTAGAAAGTGGCGAGACAAGCATAGAAAGCGTAGGGAGTGCACGAGAAACTAGCAATGTCAGTTCTGCTGCTTCTGACACGCCATACTATCCACGGAAAGGAGAAGCAGAGGTTATTCGCCAAAATTTCATGAATTATTTCAATGAAGAAGGCAAAGTAGATTGGTTGAAGCCTAAATGATAAAGAAAAATATATAACCAAATTCTGTGTCTATTTTATTATTATTCACTTTATTCTACTTTTATTCACTTTTATTTATTGTAATGAAATATACACCCTATTTTAGTAACAATATTATTACAAATTACTATAATAAAATAAAACAAACAGTTTTAATATTTAAAAACAAATTCAGTCTTTATTATATAATATAGGTACATAAGTATGTTTTTATAAAAAACAAAGTAAAAAAAAATAAATCACATATTCTACATCCAATAACAAAAAATTAAATACATATGTAAATATGTTATTATCAAAAAACAAAATATAGGTTCATAAGTATGTTTTTATAAAAAAAAGTAAAAACAAAAAAATAAATCACATATTCTATAACAATAACAAAAAATTAAATACATATGTAAATATGTTATTATCAAAAAACAAAGTAAAAATATTTTGAATTCATTAACAAAAAATGAAGTACATAAAACAAAAAGTAAAAACCTATAATAATTAAAAAATGCAAAGTGACTTAGAGACGTATACACATTCTTAATGCATATAAGTAAATAATAAAAATAGCTCACATATTTTGAGGTTCGAAATCACTTTCGTCAAAAACACCCTCCATTGAAATCTGCAGCAGTTCATTGGATGTGGACGAATTTTTAATGGCATTTGATGTGGTCGAATCGAGCTGCTTCGGAAAACTACCAATATATTTCTGAATTACTGATTGTATTTCCCAAGCAGCTTTTTGTTGGTATCTCACATCAATTTCTTCCATTTGTGACGTCACTAAATTACCCAGCCAACCGTATTTGTGGACATTTTTCTTTTTTTCGACTATAATTTCCTTGAAAGATGCAAAATTGTTTCTCATTTCAGAGAATAAGTCTCTATTCTGTAATAAACATACATATATTAAAATATAGTAACTGATTTCTAAATCTAGAATTAAATACCTTTGAACGCTTTTCGCTGGGTTCACTATTGGTACTGTAACAGCTTTCATCATGCAATTCCGAACTTCTAGTTTCCTCAGTACTACACTCTGCCTAAAAAAAAATTATCGTATTAACACCAATTTCTACAATTTTTATTTTTTTACATAAAAGACTTACTTCAATGTTGTTTACACTCTCCCTGATGCAGGCATGTTGTTCAAGAAAGGAAAGTTGATCGAAGCACCAAAGCTTTGGCACATATAACTCATTCCTTCCACTGCCGCTTTTCTTTGAGTTTGTAATCAGCCTCAGCTCTCTAATATATTGGCTCCGCAGGCTCTTCCATTTGCTTTCAATGTCTGCCACAGGCAGACCAGGCATCTCCTTTTGTAAAATCGCTACCATATCACTATAGGCTTGGGCTTTTTTTATTCGATTTAAATAATCCCTAGACCGCACACTATATAAATACTCCATTTCTTGCACCAATAATATTAAACTTTCCACAGCTTTTGGTTCCCATTTATAATCCATTTTTTATTATATTCAAAAAATTTGTACTTTTTCTTTTTAATTGTATTTAGTTTTTAAATTTTCACAACCAAACTACACTAAATGCCGCCAAAAATAAAACAAATGTCAAAAAAGTAAAACTAAAACAACAAAAATGTAAACATAGAAAATGATAACAAAGCGTATCGCCGAGTACCGAACACAAAAACGATTTTCTCATCCCCACCCGTAATTTGCTACCAAACTAAATGTTTCCCTTCCAAATGTTTCCACGTATAAACGGCGACTTCCGTAGCAATAATAATTTCTATCTTCTCTAATTTTTATCGCAAGTTTATCTGAACTAGTTCTCTTTTTTGCATAAAAAAGTAAACAAAGAAAGAAGTAATATTAAAAGTGATGCTTAAATATAAATAAATAAGCAAATGATTAAAATACAACTTAAAATTGATAAATAAAACACAAACAAAAGTTTATCAAGTGGTAAAAAAACAAAATCGTGCAATAAATTTTAAAATCCAAACAAAACGAAGCACGTATGCGTCGTGTAAACGGTATGATTCGCTTTTTGTTTACATTTTTTGGTAAACAAAGAACTCTAGTTCGGATAAACTTGCGATAAAAATTAGAGAGGAGACTAATAATTCATGCTTCGCAAGAGGTCAAAATGAGAACGTATTGGTGTTTTGCGCTGTGAACAATTTGGGTATTGTTTAAAAACAATTAATGTTGGTTAATTGTATTGATGGTAGGAGAAATTGTTTGCTGGGATCTAGAAGAAGTTTAAAATTATAATTCCTCGTCAAGAAGAGTTATAATTTTTTTGGGATATAAATAAAAGACAGATTAAGGGTGAATAATCTTTTATTTATTTAGAGGTTTTGGATTCCTCACCTTGTATTCCGGAAAATCAGTTTCTTTTTATAAAAAAAGCTTGATGTTTATTTTACAATAGCTTATAAAACTTTAGGGTTTAGAACGATGTTATTCGATTGATGAGGAGATACCAATTAAGTATTTTTAAAGTTACGGTTTTAAAACTTCGTTAATTCTTTCATGAAACACGACTTAAAAAATTGGCAACTGGAAGTTAATAATTCATTTTTTACCAGATTGGCAACTTTACATATTTTTCATTACGTTTTTTAGATACATTATTGGTAATAATAAAAAAGGTAAGTATAATAAAATTATTTAAAGGTAAGTATTTTCAAATCTCACAAACGGTAAGTATAATAAAAGATAAGTAAATAATAATTCAAAAATAAGTATTCAAATATATCAAACCGTAAGTACAATAAAAGGTAAGTAAATATAAAGAAAAATTAGGAATTTAAGTCCAAGTTTGGACATGCCGCCGGCCTTGCCTCTAGGCAACAGTTGGCCCCTTTTCTGTGCTGCAGAGTACTGAAGCCAATGATTGTATAGCAGCGGCGATGATACGAGTTTCAGGTTGAACCGGTTGAGGTTGTTGTTGAGGCTGTTGTGGGGGCTCTTGTATGTTTTGTTGTTGACGAGCTTGTTGTTGATGATTCTGATGCTGTTGCGTTGGCTGTCGTTGACGATGTCGATTCTGACGATGATTTTTTTGTGACGATGTTGATTTTGACGATGTTGACGAGACGGTCTTAAGGTAGATACTCTCTCTTGTTGATGAGGTTGTAAATGTAGAAGAGTGTGGTGGTAGTGGGAACGCTTTCGACACGTACCCAGGAATATGCACGAACGCGTGTTGTGACTTCGTACCAGACAATTCATGCAGTAGCCGAGCCTGCCGACAATTTCCCTTCGTTTTTCATTCTAAGGAATTTGCGGCAAAACCTCAGTGCATGAAAGCTATCACATATGATGCATTTATAGACCTCCAAATCTCTTGGAGGGTGCTCGTCATTGACATTTTGGCTACGGCTACTGCTGGGATCTGGCACTCTTGTGGCGGTTAGTCTTCTATTCGATCTGCTAAAGAAATTTAAAAACCATTATAAGTTGGAGATTTTTAGAAATATGAGAAAAATATAAAATGATGTAAATAAGGGTATGAGATAAGTATGAGAAAAGTAAGTAAATGTGTTAATTGAGATAATAGTTAATTGATATGTGTTGTCTGCAATTTAGACGTTTGTTCGGAATTTTCATTTTTTAAAAAGGGAGATAACACAATAGGTCTAGTAATAATTCCTGATTGTGTACGAAGATGACTATCTGACCCTGAATAAGTTTTGTTGATTCGACCTAAACGCCATTTATAAGGGGCTTGAAGATAATCCATAACTAAGACTAGAACTCCATTTTTTTATGTTTGGAACAGTATTTTTCCATTTATATCGCTTTTGTAAAGACTGGAGATAATCATTTTTCCATCGGATGGAGAACTGATGGTGAATTGCCTTTAACTTTTCCCATCTATTAATGAGAGAAATGTTTTCATATGATTGTTCTGGAAAAGCTGTTAAAGGGGCACGTCTTAAAAAATGGCCAGGAGTCAACGCAGTGATTTCAGTAGGGTCTTCAACCAGAGGTGAGATTGGACGAGAATTGAGAACACTTTCGATTCGAATTAAAATAGTTGAAAATTCTTCAAAATTGAACTTTTGAGCTCCTACAACTCCCTTAAAGTGAAATTTGAAGCTTTTCACTGCAGCCTCCCATAGGCCGCCCATGTGTGGAGCATAAGGAGGGATAAATTTCCATTCAAACCCATGCGAAATATACTTTTGGGCAATGTCTTCTGCTGAAGTTTTTATGAATGTTGCAAATTCTTTTTCAAGTGTTCGGCTGGCTCCGAGAAAGTTCCTCCCGTTGTCGGTAACCACCCTTTGGGGGAGGCCCCGCCTCCCAACGAAATGAGCAAATGCCGCCTGAAAAGCTGCTGATGAAAGATCCGAACAGGTTTCTAAGTGTATGGCCTTTGTGCTGAAACAAACAAAGATGCTGACATATCCTTTTACCGTAGATGATGTTCGAAGGGAAGACAATTTGAGATCGAATGGACCTTCGAAATCTATACCTGTAACCCGAAAGGGCAGAGAAAAGTTACATCTATCTGGAGGAAGTGGAGCCATTATTTGGGTGCAGTTCTGTTGCTTATGTATAATTCAAGGCTTACATTTTCGAATTAAATTTTTTATTTTTGGTTTCAGTCTTGAGACGTAAAATTCTGATTGTACCATTCTGTACATCAGTCGACTTTCTGCATGGAGAAGAAAATTATGGAAATATTCAAGATACAAATGCCAAACTCTAGAGTTACCTGGAAGTATTATTGGATGACGCTCATTATATGGAAGAGATGATAGAGATAATCTTCCATTTACTCGAAGTAATGAGTTTGCGTCAGTAAATGGGTTAAGATTTTTGAGACTACTTTTATTTGGCACTGGTTGCTTATTCGCAAGACATTGATATTCTTCTGAATAAATGGATTTTTGAGCAAGCAAAAGAAGTCGAGATTTAAAAAATTTGACTTCTTGTTGAGTTAGGTTACTTTTAGTACAAGAGTTAGAATTTTTTAAGCAGTTATTATAAAATCTGAAATTGTAACCTAAAACTCTTAAAGCTTTATTATACGACGAAAATCTTTCAACAATATCATTGTATGCAACCTCTGTGTGCAACGCTTGAGTCTCAATATTATTTTTGTTGATTTTTAAAGGATTTCTTTTCGGCCATTCTGATAAAGGTTTCGTTAACCACGCTGGTCCCTGCCACCACAAAGAGCTATTTGCGAGATCTTGGGGCCTACATCCTCGAGTACCTAGATCAGCGGGATTATCATGGGTAGAGACATGATGCCATGTTGCATCTGGTACTAATTGGTGAATTTGAGCAATACAATTTGCCACGTATGTTTCCCATGATGACGGGTGCTTTTATAACCATCCTAGCACTATTGAGGAATCAGTCCATAAATGTATTTCAACATTTGCAAAATTCAACGAAGTTATTGCATATTTTACGAGATTGGCTAAGAGAACTGCACCATTGAGTTCTAAGTGCGTAAGCAGACAGTCTGTATTGGGGCAACTTTAGATTTTGCAACTAGTAAATTCGTAAATGTATTTTGAGTATCAGTCTGACAACGAATATAAACTGTAGCGAAATATGCAGCTTTGGATGCGTCAGCGAAGCCATGTATTTGTATAGAATCTGAAGGTGTGTATTGTAGCCACCGCTGAATTGTAATTTTTTCTATTTCTGTGAGATCAGCCACTAGACTGTTCCACTTTTGTAATGACTCAGGAGACACTTCATCATCCCAATCCAAACCTTCTAACCATAATTTCTGCATGAGAATTTGTGCTCTGATGACTATGGGGGCCAGCTATCCAGCAGGATCGAAAAGTTTAGCAACTGATGAGAGATGGTCGCAGCAACGATGCTGGAGTATTCCTACAGAGTCCGCTGAATACTATTTTGCAAAAAGAGAAAAACCTACCACAAGCTGCTGCAATTGGAAACAATAGAGTTCTCCCTTACGTCGTAGACGGCGACGATGCATTCCCTCTGCAGAAACATTTAATGAAGCCCTATAATTATCACTCGCAGTGTCAAAAAAAGCAGGTTTTTAATCAACGACTTTCCCGTGCAAGAAATATAGTAGAGCATGCGTTTGGTATTTTATCGAACAGGTTCACAGTTCTTTTAGCTCCACTGAACCAAAGTGTAGAAAATGTTCAAACTATTGCCCTTGCATGTATTGCTTTGCAAAATTATTTGTTAGAAAGTGGCTAGACAAGCAAAGAAAGCGTAGGGAGTGCACAAGAAACTAGCAATGTCAGCTCTGCTGCTTCTGACACGCCCTACAATCCACGGAAAGGATAAGCAGAGGTTATTCGCCAAAATTACATGAATTATTTCAATGAAGAAGGCAAAGTAGATTGGTTGAAACCTAAATGATAAAGAAAAATATATAACCAAATTCTGTGTCTATTTTATTTATTAGTTTATTTTATTATTATTCACTTTATTCTACTTTTATTCACTTTTATTTATTGTAATGAAATATACACCCTATTTTTGTAACAATATTATTGCAAATTACTATAATATAATAAAACAAAGGGTTTTAATATTTAAAAACAAATTCAGTCTTTATTATATAATATAGGTACATAAGTACGTTTTTATAAAAAACAAAGTAAAAAAATAAATCACATATTCTACATCCAATAACAAAAAATTAAATACATATGTAAATATGTTATTATCAAATAACAAAATATAGGTACATAAGTATGTTTTTATAAAAAACAAAGTAAAAACAAAAAAATAAATCACATATTCTACAGCCAATAACAAAAAATTAAATACATATATAAATATGTTATTATCAAAAAACAAAGTAAAAATATTTTGAATTCATTAACAAAAAATGAAGTACAAAAAACAAAGTAAAAACCTATAATAATTAAAAAATGCAAAGTGACTTAGAGACGTATACACATTCTTAATGCATATAAGTAAATAATAAAAATAGCTCACATATTTTGAGGTTCGAAATCACTTTCGTCGAAAACACCCTCCATTGACATCTGCAGCAGTTCATTGGATGTGGACGAATTTGTAATGGCATTTGATGTGGACGAATCGAGCTGCTTCGGAAAACTATCAATATATTTTTGAATTACTGATTGTATTTCCCAAGCAGCTTTTTTTTGGTATCTCACATCAATTTCTTCCATTTGTGACGTCACTAAATTACCCAGCCAACCGTATTTGTGGACATTTTTCTTTTTTTCGTCTATAATTTCCTTGAAAGATGCAAAATTGTTTCTCATTTCAGAGAATAAGTCTCTATTCTGTAATAGAGAAATATAGTAACTAATTTCTAAATCTAAAATTAAATACCTTTGAACGCTTTTCGCTGGGTTCACTATTGGTACTGTAACAGCTTTCATCATGCAATGCCGAACTTCTAGTTTCCCCAGTACTACACTCTGCCTAAAAAAAATGTATCGTAATAACACCAATTTCTACAATTTTTATTTTTTTACATAAAAGACTTACTTCAATGTTGTTTACACTCTCCCTGATGCAGGCATGTGGTTCAAGAAAGGAAAAATGATCGAAGCACCAAAGCTTTGGCATATATAACTCATTCCTTCCACTGCCGCTTTTCTTTGAGTTTGTAATCAGCCTCAGCTCTATAATATATTGGCTTCGCAGGCTCTTCCATTTGCTTTTAATGTCTGCCACAGACAGACCAGGCATCTCCTTTTGTAAAATTGCTACCATATCACTATAGGCTTAGGCTTTTTTTATTCGATTTAAATAATCCCTAGACCGCGCACTATATAAATACTCCCTTTCTTGCACCAATAATATTAAACTTTCCACAGCTTTTCGTTCCCATTTATAATCCATTTTTTATTATATTCAAAAAATTTGTACTTTTTCTTTTTAATTGTATTTAGTTTTTAAATTTTCACAACCAAACTACACTAAATGCCGCCAAAAATAAAAATAAAGCAAATGTCAAAAAAGTAAAACTAAAACAACAAAAATGTAAACATAGAAAATGATAACAAAGCGTATCGCCGAGTACCGAACACAAAAACGATTTTCTCTTCCCCACCGGTAATTTGCTGCCAAACTAAATGTTTCCCTTCCAAATGTTTCCACGTATAAACGGCGACTTGCGTAGCAATAATAATTTCTATCTTCTCTAATTTTTATCGCAAGTTTATCTGAACTAGTTCTCTTTTTTGCATAAAAAAGTAAACAAAGAAAATAGTAATATTAAAAGTGATGCTTAAATATAAATAAATAAGCAAATGATTAAAATACAACTTAAAATTGATAAATAAAACACAAACAAAAGTTTATCAAGTGGTAAAAAAACAAAATCGTGCAATAAATTTTAAAATCCAAACAAAACGAAGCACGTATACGTCGTGTAAACGGTATGATTCGCTTTTTGTTTACATTTTTTGGTAAACAAAGAATGCTAGTTCAGATAAACTTGCGATAAAAATTAGAGAGGAGACTAATAATTCATGCTTCGCAAGAGGTCAAAATGAGAACGTATTGGTGTTTTGCGCTGTGAACAATTTGGGTATTGTTTAAAAACAATTAATGTTGGTTAATTGTATTGATGGTAGGAGAAATTGTTTGCTGGGATCTAGAAGAAGTTTAAAATTATAATTCCTCGTCAAGAAGAGTTATAATTTTTTTGGGATATAAATAAAAGAGAGATTAAGGGTGAATAATCTTTTATTTATTTAGAGGTTTTGGATTCCTCACCTTGTATTCCGGAAAATCAGTTTCTTTTTATAAAAAAATCTTGATGTTTATTTTACAATAGCTTATAAAACTTTAGGGTTTAGAACGATGTTGTTCGATTAATGAGGAGATACCAATTAAGTATTTTTAAAGTTACGGTTTTAAAACTTCGTTAATTCTTTCATGAAACACGAACTTAAAAAATTGACAACTGGAAGTTGATAATTCATTTTTTTTACCAGATTGGCAACTTTAAATATTTTTCATTACGTTTTTTAGATACATTATTGGTAAGAATAAAAAAGGTAAGTATAAAAAAGGTAAGTATAATAAAATTATTTAAAGGTAAGTATTTTCAAACCTCACAACAGTAAGTATAATAAAAGATAAGTAAATAATAATTCAAAAATAAGTAGTCAAATATATCAAACCGTAAGTACAATAAAAGGTAAGTAAATATAAAGAAAAATTAGGAATTTAGGTCCAAGTTTGGACATGCCGCCAGCCTTGCCTCTAGGCAACAGTTGGCCCCTTTTCTGTGCTGCAGAGTACTGAAGCCAATGATTGTATAGCAGCGGTTGAGGTTGTTGTTGAGGCTGTAGTGGGGGCTCTTGTATGTTTTGTCGTTGACGAGCTTCTTGTTGATGATTTTGATGCTGTTGCGTTGGCTGTCGTTGACGATGTCGATTCTGACGATGATTTTGAAGATATTGATTTTGACGATGTTGACGAGACGGTCTTGAGGTAGATACTCTCTCTTGTTGATGAGGTTGTAAATGTAGAAGAGTGTGGTGGTAGTGGGAACACTTTCGACACGTACCCAGGGATATGCACGACCGCGTGTTGTGACTTCGTACCAGACAATTCATGCAGTAGCCGAGCCTGCCGACAATTTCCCTTCGTTTTTCATTCTAAGGAATTTGCGGCAAAACCTCAGTGCATGAAGGCTATCACATATGATGCATTTATAGACCTCCAAATCTCTTGGATGGTGCTCGTCATTGACATTTTGGCTACGGCTACTGCTGGGATCTGGCACTCTTGTGGCGGTTAGTCTTCTATTAGATCTGCTAAAGAAATTTAAAAACCATTATAAGTTGGAGATTTTTAGAAATATGAGAAAAATATAAAATGATGTGAAATAGTGTATGAGATAAGTATGAGTGAAAGTTAGTAAATGTGTTAATTGAGATAATATTTAATTGATATGTGTTGTCTGCAATTTAGACGTTTGTTCGGAATTTTCATTTTTTAAAACATTTTAATTTTTTTTAATTTTGCAATAGGTCTAGTAATAATTCCTGATTGTGTACGAAGATGACTATCTGACCCTGAATAAGTTTTGTCGATTCGACCTAATCGCCATTCATAAGGGGCTTGAAGATCATCCATAACTACAACCAGATCTCCATTTTTTAGGTTTGGAACAGCATTTTACCATTTATATCGCTTTTGTAAAGACTGGAGATAATCATTTTTCCATCGCATGGAGAACTGATGGTGAATTGCCTTTAACTTTTCCCATCTATTAATAAGAGAAATGTTTTCATATGATTGTTCTGGAAAAGCTGTTAAAGGGGCACCTCTAAAAAAATGGCCAGGATTCAACGCAGTGATTTTAGCAGGGTCTTCAACCAGAGGTGAGATTGGACGAGAATTGAGAACACTTTCGATTCGAATTAAAATGGTTGAAAATTCTTCAAAATTGAACTTTTGAGCTCCTACAACTCGCTTAAAGTGAAATTTGAAGCTTTTCACTGCAGCCTCCCATAGGCCGCCCATGTGTGGAGCATAAGAAGGGATAAATTTCCATTCAAACCCATGCGAAATATACTTTTGGGCAATGTCTTCTGATGAAGTTTTTATGAATGTTGCAAATTCTTTTTCAAGTGTTCGGCTGGCTCCGAGAAAGTTCCTCCCGTTGTCGGTAACCACCCTTTGGGGGAGGCCCTGCCTCCCAACGAAACGAGCAAATGCCGCCTGAAAAGCTGCTGATGAAAGATCCGAACAGGCTTCTAAGTGTATGGCCTTTGTGCTGAAACAAACAAAGACGCTGACATATCTTTTACCGTAGATGATGTTCGAAGGGAAGACAATTTGAGATCGAATGGACCTGCGAAATCTATACCTGTAACCTGAAAGGGGAGAAAAAAGTTACATCTATCTGGAGGAAGTGGAGCCATTATTTGGGTGCAGTTCTGTTGCTTATGTATAATGCAAGGCTTACATTTTCGAATTAAATTTTTTATTTTTGGTTTCAGTCTTGAGACGTAAAATTCTGATTGTACCATTCTGTACATCAGTCGATTTTCTGCCTGGAGAAGAAAATTATGCAAATATTCAAGATACAAATGGCAAACTCTAGAGTTACTTGGAAGTATTATTGGATGACGCTCATTATATGGAAGAGATGATAGAGATAATCTTCCATTTACTCGAAGTAATGAGTTTGCGTCAGTAAATGGGTTAAGATTTTTGAGACTACTTTTATTTGGCACTGGTTGCTTATTCGGAAGAGATTGATATTCTTCTGAATATATGGATTTTTTAACAAGCAAAAGAAGCCGAGATTTAACAAATTTGACTTCTTGTTGAGTTAGGTTACTTTTAGTACAAGAGTTAGAATTTTTTAAGCAGTTATTATAAAATCTGAAATTGTAACCTAAACTCTTAAAGCTTTATTATACGACGAAAATCTTTCAAGAATATCATTGTATGCAACCTCTGTATGCAACGCTTGAGTCTCAATATTATTTTTGTTGATTTTTAAAGGATTTCTTTTCGGCCATTCTGATAAAGGTTTCGTTAACCACGCTGGTCCCTGCCACCACAAAGAGCTATTTGCGAGATCTTGGGGCCTACATCCTCGAGTACCTAGATCAGCGGGATTATCATGGGTAGAGACATGATGCCATGTTGCATCTGGTACTAATTGGTGAATTTGAGCAATACGATTTGCCACGTATGTTTCCCATGATGACGGGTGTTTTGATAACCATCCTAGCACTATTGAGGAATCAGTCCATAAATGTATTTCAACATTTGCAAAATTCAACGAAGTTATTACATATTTTACGAGATTGGCTAAGAGAACTGCACCATTGAGTTCTAAGTGCGGTAAGCAGACAGTCTGTATTGGGGCAACTTTAGATTTTGCAACTAGTAAATTCGTAAATGTATTTTGAGTATCAGTCTGACAACGAATATAAACTGTAGCGCAATATGCAGCTTTGGATGCGTCAGCGAAGCCATGTATTTGTATAGAATCTGAAGGTGTATATTGTAGCCACCGCTGAATTGAAATTTTTTCTATTTCTGTGAGATCAGCCACTAGACTATTCCACTTTTGTAATGACTCAGGAGACACTTCATCATCCCAATCCAAACCTTCTAACCATAATTTCTGCATGAGAATTTTTGCTCTGATGACTATGGGGGCCAGCTATCCAGCAGGATCGAAAAGTTTAGCAACTGATGAGAGATGGTCGCAGCAACGATGCTGGAGTATTCCTACAGAGTCCGCTGAATACTATTTTGCAAAAAGAGAAAAACCTACCACAAGCTGCTGCAATTGGAAACAATAGAGTTCTCCCTTACGTCGTAGTCGGCGACGATGCATTCCCTCTGCAGAAACATTTAATGAAGCCCTATAATTATCACTCGCAGTGTCAAAAAAAGCAGGTTTTTAATCAACGACTTTCCCGTGCAAGACATATAGTAGAGCATGCGTTTGGTATTTTATCGAACAGGTTCACAGTTCTTTTAGCTCCACTGAACCAAAGTGTAGAAAATGTTAAAACTATTGCCCTTGCATGTATTGCTTTGCAAAATTATTTGTTAGAAAGTGGCTAGACAAGCAAAGAAAGCGTAGGGAGTGCACAAGAAACTAGCAATGTCAGCTCTGCTGCTTCTGACACGCCCTACAATCCACGGAAAGGATAAGCAGAGGTTATTCGCCAAAATTATATGAATTATTTCAATGAAGAAGGCAAAGTAGATTGGTTGAAACCTAAATGATAAAGAAAAATATATAACCAAATTCTGTGTCTATTTTATTTATTAGTTTATTTTATTATTATTCACTTTATTCTACTTTTATTCACTTTTATTTATTGTAATGAAATATACACCCTATTTTTGTAACAATATTATTGCAAATTACTATAATATAATAAAACAAAGGGTTTTAATATTTAAAAACAAATTCAGTCTTTATTATAAGTATGTTTTTATAAAAAACAAAGTAAAAAAATAAATCACATATTCTACATCCAATAACAAAAAATTAAATACATATGTAAATATGTTATTATCAAATAACAAAATATAGGTACATAAGTATGTTTTTATAAAAAACAAAGTAAAAACAAAAAAATAAATCACATATTCTACAGCCAATAACAAAAAATTAAATACATATATAAATATGTTATTATCAAAAAACAAAGTAAAAATATTTTGAATTCATTAACAAAAAATGAAGTACAAAAAACAAAGTAAAAACCTATAATAATTAAAAAATGCAAAGTGACTTAGAGACGTATACACATTCTTAATGCATATAAGTAAATAATAAAAATAGCTCACATATTTTGAGGTTCGAAATCACTTTCGTCGAAAACACCCTCCATTGACATCTGCAGCAGTTCATTGGATGTGGACGAATTTGTAATGGCATTTGATGTGGACGAATCGAGCTGCTTCGGAAAACTATCAATATATTTTTGAATTACTGATTGTATTTCCCAAGCAGCTTTTTGTTGGTATCTCACATCAATTTCTTCCATTTGTGACGTCACTAAATTACCCAGCCAACCGTATTTGTGGACATTTTTCTTTTTTTCGTCTATAATTTCCTTGAAAGATGCAAAATTGTTTCTCATTTCAGAGAATAAGTCTCTATTCTGTAATAGAGAAATATAGTAACTAATTTCTAAATCTAAAATTAAATACCTTTGAACGCTTTTCGCTGGGTTCACTATTGGTACTGTAACAGCTTTCATCATGCAATGCCGAACTTCTAGTTTCCTCAGTACTACACTCTGCCTAAAAAAAATGTATCGTAATAACACCAATTTCTACAATTTTTATTTTTTTACATAAAAGACTTACTTCAATGTTGTTTACACTCTCCCTGATGCAGGCATGTGGTTCAAGAAAGGAAAAATGATCGAAGCACCAAAGCTTTGGCATATATAACTCATTCCTTCCACTGCCGCTTTTCTTTGAGTTTGTAATCAGCCTCAGCTCTATAATATATTGGCTTCGCAGGCTCTTCCATTTGCTTTTAATGTCTGCCACAGACAGACCAGGCATCTCCTTTTGTAAAATTGCTACCATATCACTATAGGCTTAGGCTTTTTTTATTCGATTTAAATAATCCCTAGACCGCGCACTATATAAATACTCCCTTTCTTGCACCAATAATATTAAACTTTCCACAGCTTTTCGTTCCCATTTATAATCCATTTTTTATTATATTCAAAAAATTTGTACTTTTTCTTTTTAATTGTATTTAGTTTTTAAATTTTCACAACCAAACTACACTAAATGCCGCCAAAAATAAAACAAATGTCAAAAAAGTAAAACTAAAACAACAAAAATGTAAACATAGAAAATGATAACAAAGCGTATCGCCGAGTACCGAACACAAAAACGATTTTCTCTTCCCCACCGGTAATTTGCTACCAAACTAAATGTTTCCCTTCCAAATGTTTCCACGTATAAACGGCGACTTGCGTAGCAATAATAATTTCTATCTTCTCTAATTTTTATCGCAAGTTTATCTGAACTAGTTCTCTTTTTTGCATAAAAAAGTAAACAAAGAAAATAGTAATATTAAAAGTGAAGCTTAAATATAAATAAATAAGCAAATGATTAAAATACAACTTAAAATTGATAAATAAAACACAAACAAAAGTTTATCAAGTGGTAAAAAAACAAAATCGTGCAATAAATTTTAAAATCCAAACAAAACGAAGCACGTATACGTCGTGTAAACGGTATGATTCGCTTTTTGTTTACATTTTTTGGTAAACAAAGAATGCTAGTTCAGATAAACTTGCGATAAAAATTAGAGAGGAGACTAATAATTCATGCTTCGCAAGAGGTCAAAATGAGAACGTATTGGTGTTTTGCGCTGTGAACAATTTGGGTATTGTTTAAAAACAATTAATGTTGGTTAATTGTATTGATGGTAGGAGAAATTGTTTGCTGGGATCTAGAAGAAGTTTAAAATTATAATTCCTCGTCAAGAAGAGTTATAATTTTTTTGGGATATAAATAAAAGAGAGATTAAGGGTGAATAATCTTTTATTTATTTAGAGGTTTTGGATTCCTCACCTTGTATTCCGGAAAATCAGTTTCTTTTTATAAAAAAAGCTTGATGTTTATTTTACAATAGCTTATAAAACTTTAGGGTTTAGAACGATGTTGTTCGATTAATGAGGAGATACCAATTAAGTATTTTTAAAATTACGGTTTTAAAACTTCGTTAATTCTTTCATGAAACACGAACTTAAAAAATTGACAACTGGAAGTTAATAATCCATTTTTTACCAGATTGGCAACTTTACATATTTTTCATTACGTTTTTTAGATACATTATTGGTAATAATAAAAAAGGTAAGTATAAAAAAGGTAAGTATAATAAAATTATTTAAAGGTAAGTATTTTCAAATCTCACAAACGGTAAGTTTAATAAAAGATAAGTAAATAATAATTCAAAAATAAGTATTCAAATATATCAAACCGTAAGTACAATAAAAGGTAAGTAAATATAAAGAAAAATTAGGAATTTAAGTCAAAGTTTGGACATGCCGCCGGCCTTGCCTCTAGGCAACAGTTGGCCCCTTTTCTGTGCTGCTGAGTACTGAAGCCAATGATTGTATAGCAGCGGCGATGATACGAGTGTCAGGTTGAACCGGTTGAGGTTGTTGTTGAGGGAGCTCTTGTATGTTTTGTTGTTGACGAGCTTGTTGTTGATGATTTTGATGCTGTTGCGTTGGTGTCGTTGACGATGTCGATTCTGACGATGATTTTGAAGATATTGATTTTGAATATGTTGATTTTGACGATGTTGACGAGACGGTCTTGAGGTAGATACTCTCTCTTGTTGATGAGGTTGTAAATGTAGAAGAGTGTGGTGGTAGTGGGAACGTGTTGTGACTTCGTGCCAGACAATTTATGCAGTAGCCGAGCCTGCCGACAATTTCCCTTCGTTTTTCATTCTAAGGAATTTGCGGCAAAACCTCAGTGCATGAAAGCTATCACATATGATGCATTTATAGACCTCCAAATCTCTTGAATGCTCGTCATTGACATTTTGGCTACGGCTACTGCTGGGATCTGGCCGTCTTGTGGCGGTTAGTCTTTTATTCGATCTGCTAAAGAAATTTAAAAACCATTATAAGTTGGAGATTTTTAGAAATATGAGAAAAATATAAAATGATGTGAAATACTGTATGAGATAAGTATGAGTGAAAGTTAGTAAATGTGTTAATTGAGATACTAGTTAATTGATGTGTGTTGTCTGCATTTAGACGTTTGTTCGGAATTTTCATTTTTTAAAAAAGGGAGATAACATAATTTTGCAATAGCTCTAGTAATAATTCCTGATTGTGTACGAAGATGACTATCTGACCCTGAATAAGTTTTGTCGATTCGACCTAATCGCCATTCATAAGGGGCTTGAAGATCATCCATAACTACAACCAGATCTCCATTTTTTAGGTTTGCAACAGTATTTTTCCATTTATATCGCTTTTGTAAAGACTGGAGATAATCATTTTTCCATCGCATGGTGAACTGGTTGTGAATTGCCTTTAACTTTTCCCATCTATTAATGAGAGAAATGTTTTCATATGATTGTTCTGGAAAAGCTGTTAAAGGGGCACCTCTTAAAAAATGGCCAGGAGTCAATACAGTGATTTCAGCAGGGTCTTCAACCAGACGTGAGATTGGACGAGAATTGAGAACACTTTCGATTCGAATTAAAATGATTGAAAATTCTTCAAAATTGAACTTTTGAGCTCCTACAACTCGCTTAAAGTGAAATTTTAAGCTTTTCACTGCAGCCTCCCATAGGCCGCCCATGTGCCATTATTTGGGTGCAGTTCTGTTGCTTATATATAATGCAAGGCTTACATTTTCGAATTAAATTTTTTATTTTTGGTTTCAGTCTTGAGACGTAAAATTCTGATTGTACCATTCTGTACATCAGTCGACTTTCTGCATGGAGAAGAAAATTATGCAAATATTCAAGATACAAATGGCAAACTCTAGAGTTACCTGGAAGTATTATTGGATGACGCTCATTATATGGAAGAGATGATAGAGATAATCTTCCATTTACTCGAAGTAATGTGTTTGCGCCAGTAAATGGGTTAAGATTTTTGAGACTACTTTTATTTGGCACTGGTTGATTATTCGCAAGACATTGATATTCTTCTCAATAAATGGATTTTTGAGCAAGCAAAAGAAGTCGAGATTTAACAAATTTGACTTCTTGTTGAGTTAGGTTACTTTTAGTACAAGAGTTAGAATTTTTTAAGCCGTTATTATAAAATCAGAAATTGTAACCTAAAGTTCTTAAAGCTTTATTATACGACGAAAATCTTTCAAGAATATCATTGTCTGCAACCTCTGTATGCAACGCTTGAGTCTCAATATTATTTTTGTTGATTTTTAAAGGATTTCTTTTCGGCCATTCTGATAAAGGTTTCGTTAACCACGCTGGTCCCTGCCATCACAAAGAGCTGTTTGCGAGATCTTGGGGCCTACATCCTCGAGTACCTAGATCAGCGGGATTATCATGGGTAGAGACATGATGCCATGTTGCATCTGGTACTAATTGGTGAATTTGAGCAATACGATTTGCCACGTATGTTTCCCATGATGACGGGTGTTTTGATAACCATCCTAGCACTATTGAGGAATCAGTCCATAAATGTATTTCAACATTTGCAAAATTCAACGAAGTTATTACATATTTTACGAGATTGGCTAAGAGAACTGCACCATTGAGTTCTAAGCGCGGTAAGCAGACAGTCTGTATTGGGGCAACTTTAGATTTTGCAACTAGTAAATTCGTAAATGTATTTTGAGTATCAGTCTGACAACGAATATAAACTGTAGCGCAATATGCAGCTTTGGATGCGTCAGCGAAGCCATGTATTTGTATAGAATCTGAAGGTATGTATTGTAGCCACCGCTTAATTGAAATTTTTCTATTTCTGTGAGATCAGCCACCAGACTATTCCACTTTTGTAATGACTCAGGAGACACCTCATCATCCCAATCCAAATTTTCTAACCATAATTGCTGCATGAGAATTTTTGCTCTGATGACTATGGGGGCCAGCCATCCAGCAGGATCGAAAAGTTTAGCAACTGATGGGAGAATTTGACGTTTTGTAATCTTTGAAGATTGATCGCTTGGAAAATGATTGTATGTAAACTTGTCTGTTAATGCATTCCACTTAGTGCCAAGGGTTTTTAGCCGAACTTGCTTCATGAAATCTGAGAAAGTCTAAGTCATACAAATCATCTTTAGGAATGTGAGAGAGCAATTTGGGATTATTTGCAGTTATCTTTTTAAGACGAAAGCCAGCAGATTTGAGTGTGTTTATGAGCTGAATCTGACTTTCTACAGATACATTTTTTGAATATCGCCACTAAACACATACTTATACTTTCTCCAATTTAGAATTATTGTTACCAAATCATTTTGGAGGATTCGGCCAGTATAAAGAACATCATTGAGCGAGAAATTTGATTTTGTTTTTCTGGAGGCATTGAATATGACTCGTATCTTCGTAGTTTTGTGTTCTGGCCGAACAACCGCATGATGTGGCAAGTAAAAAGATCCATATTTTCCATTCAATATAATTTCATGAGACAAAGTTTCTTCCATGTGATCGAGAGTCACATATTCATTCAACACTTCCTTGTATTGAGATTGAAGCTCGGGATCTTTAGCAAGAGATTTTTCCAGTCTGACAAATTGAGCCAAAGCAATAAAACGTGATGAACCAAGAAAAACCTTTTCGGAAATTCTTTTCTGAATGGCAATCTTACTACGTATTTGCCATTTTCTAGTCGAGTAGTTGTTTGAGTATAATAATTCTCACATATGTCGTCTTCAACCGAGCTAGGACGCGTTGAAGGTACTTCCTCTTGCTCCCAAAATTGTTTAAGAACAGTGTTGACTTCTGAAACATCGGAAGAGAGAACCGACGTTGTGAAAGATTGAACAGTTTGGGTTTTTAAGGGGCCACTAAGTACCCATCCAAAAACCGTATTATAAGCCGAGGTTTGACCGCAAACATTCTTTTTGATACCTTCAATGTTGAGCAAACTTTCGTAATCATTGCCTAGTATCAGGTCTATTTGAGAGGATTTGTTAAAGGTGGGGTCTGCCAAATCTAATTCTGATAGCTGGGTTGAGCAGGGAATTTCAAATGTATATGCTGGAAGGCGCTTGGTTACTTTTGGCAAAATAATAGCTTTAATTGGGATTCCGAGATTGTATTTTTTCGCAAACAAAACGATTTCTCACTCTGTTTGTTTTTGCCCTCGAATCCCTAAAATTTCGAAATGAGACTTCTGGTAAGGCAACTGAAGTCGGCTTCGAACTCTTTCGGTTAAAAAGGATCGTTGCGAACCGGAGTCAATAAGAGCTCTAATAGTGAAAAATTGATTTTTGTGTTCTATTTGCATCAAAGCTGTTGTTAATAGAACGTTTTCATTACTTGTGGAACAATTTGCCTGAACTTGCTTCGATGTATGTGGGAAATCATCTTGAGTTCGATTTTTTTAAGACTGATCTTGATTAGAGAAAGTTTTTAGAGATAAATCATGTGTTTTCCATTTCTTTATGTTTCAAGTTTTCCGTTCTTTGAGCTGAGTTCGGAAATTTTTGTTTCATATGGAGTAGTGTATGATGGTATTTCTTGCAATAAAGACAAGTGTGGTCGCTACCGCAATTTGCCTTAAGATGAGACTGAGCTAAACTGAGAAAAGCTTCTGAACTTTGGGCAAGTTCTTAAAGAATGATTTTCATTGCACAATTTACAGGAGTATTCGTTGAGGTTATCTTGGGAATCGTATGCTTGAACATTTGAATGTTATGACTTTGTGAGACTAAAGCAATTTTTCGACGTCTTTATATTTGTAAGGCGTTCCACTGCCTCATACCTATCGATAAGGAATTGAGACATTCGGGACCACTTTGGAAGTTCACGAGGAGACGTTAAGGATTGTCCCAGTTTTCTACTTCAACGCCTAGAGTTCTGAGTGTAGCCAAGGAATCATTCACTGATGACTGGATTTTACGAATCGATTCACTATCCTCTCTGGTTGCCGGTGGTATATCGAAGAGAATTTTTATTTGATTGTCTACTAGAACACGTTTGTTTTCGTAGTGGGTTTTCAGCGCATTCCATGCTAACTCAAAATAGTCGTGAGAAAGGGGATATCTTTTAACAATGGCGCCTGCCTCGCCTGTAGTTTTATTACGAAGATGATATAATTTAGTGACGGGAGATAGCTTTGTGTGATTTATGTAAACTGCTTCAGTATCACAGGGAGGAAGTTTGACACAGCTGTTTACCTCGTCTTGCACGAAAGTTTAACCGTTATTTTGTTGTGCAGAATATCGGGAAGTAGATTGAAATCGCGGATTGCTTGGGTTATCTAATCGCATAACTTTCATTAAATCCAAAATTTGGGAGGTATATTGGTAATACGTTTCTGTGCAAGCTTCAAATCTTTCTGTTACCTCTTGTCTGTATTCGGGTGTTACGTGTCTGGACAACATAACACCTTCATAAGACGCATCTACTCTAGCCCATCTCTGATCTAGGTCTTTAAGTTTGGCCTCTAAAATAGACTCATTTTGTTCCTCCACTGGGGTTGCATTAAATCTGTCAACAAACTTTAATAAGTGGTTGGAATCGAATTCAAAATGGTCTCTTGGAGATGGGTTATATTCATCACGGGATGTATTGGGCATTTTCGAAATTAAAATTAATAAAATAACTTAAAACTAGTTATTTTAGAGAAAAGGGACTGGTATGAGCTATGTTATTAGGGTAAAACGTTAGATTATAGGGTTGAGATTGTATAGAGTTCAAATTCTAATGAATACAAATATGTATATATTTAAATTTTGTCGTAGATTTCTACAACTTCGTAGGGTCGGGGCTTTAGGGTGAAAGCACTAGATTTGTTCTAGTATAAAGATGAAGTGTGCAGAAAGATAAACAAAATTTAGAATTCGTTTGCATCTTTTTTAGGTTTTACGGGCCTATAAGAAATATCATAAATTTTAAATTTTTCTTGAGAGAAATTGGGAAAAAAATTAAAAATTTAACATTTATTTTCAAATTACTAGTTTAAATAAATATACTATGTTTCTGATAGGGTTAAATAAGGGTAATTGTGAAATGAGTTACCAGCGAGTAAATTACGTTCACAACCTTATTATTTTCTCCGTTTAAAATTTGGTTTTTTATAAAATTTTTTCTTATTGAGTTTAAAGATCTAAATTATGTAAATTTATTATTTTTTTGTTTATATATTGTTCTTCAAAGTTAATATAAAAATGTAAAATTGGTTTATATTTTTGGAGCGAGAATTTTTTTTTTTTTTATATATACACCGAGCAATAATTGTAAACATCAATGGTAACACTGATTGAGAGAATAAGTTACTTATTGATGTTAATTAACTCAGGTATGGACAACTGAAAATTTTCTTTAAACGTTCAAGTTTCTGATCACTACTAATAGCCCATTCAGGCTGCCACGAAATTAAGTAATTTCGAGCTGAAATTACGAACGAAGTCTGAAGTGTTTATACTGGGCTTTTTGACATTTAAGCTAATTTCGCAAACAGCTGATCACGCTTAGTTGCATTTGTATAATTTAATTCTTTTGCAAAAAGCTTTCGCACAACACTTTCGCATTGATTTAAAATATACACGAATATTAAAAACAACACTACAACAAAATTAATGTACAATTATGTACATTTCCATTATTTAATTTGGCTTTTAATTTTTTTTTAAACAAAACGGACTTTCTAGGTTGTAAATCTGGTCATGGTTGCAAAAAAAATAGCTTTTTCTACAAAACCAGCGTTGTCTATCGCAATTTCAAGTTAATTTCGACGAAATTAAGTAGAATGAGTTAATTTGGTCAATGGTAAAATGTATGCAAAATTACGTAATTTCAACTTGATTTCGGTCGAAATCACAAAATGACTTAATTTAGTGGCAGCCTGAACGGACTATAAATTTGAATAAAACAAGTGTGATATTTAATTTAGTTTTATTTGTGAGAAGAAATATTTTTAAATATTAATATTTGTGATAATATTTTGAAATTTCTAAAATTTCTTTGTAAAAATTAATGTTGCTTTTATTTTGTAGCGGACTGTATTTATTTTATGAGAAACTTAAGTGAGAGAAAGGAAAAGAAAAGTTAAACCAAAAGCTTTTATTTTTAATTCTTATTATTATTATATACAAGTGAAATTATGTATAAATGGAATATTAAATACCTGTGTACTTTGTGTTAAGAGAAATGATGAACTTTAAACACTCAATCTGTCTTGAACGCAACTAGATCAACACACACTGAGATTTAATTCACTTGCTTTTCAATTTAAGTTTTATTTTAATATTAAAGAGAAACTGCACTTGTTCTTGTTTATTTTACCACAAAGTAAATAGAACTTGAGTACTTTTTTATTTTAGTATGTAACTTGTTTCTGTTTCAAATTTATAGAGAGAAAGCACATTTGGTGGTTGTGTTTTAACTTGAAATACGAGAGTAAGAGTATGTAAATTAAGGTTTTGTTTGTTTAAAAATTTTGCAAATTATTTTATGTAATTTTACACTTGATTTATAATTCTGTATTTAAACTCCAAATGTAAAGAAATTTTAAAATTTTGCAAAGTTTATAGTTTTATATAAAGTAAAACCAAATTTGTTTTTTCTATTTTATTTCTTGTTTATTGCTCTCTGAGGAGAGCAAAAACTGTTGTTTTTATTGTTTTTGCACAAACAACAGAAAAAATGTAATTTTTATTTACTGCTAATATTTTTAAATATAAATATTTGACAAAATATTCGTAAAAGATTGTCTTCAATAAAAAATTAATTTGTAAAAACTTTCGTTGCTTTTTTTCTTTAGCGGACTGTATTTATATATTGCTTTTTTTATTTAGCGGACTGTATTTATATTTTTGGAGAACTTTAAGTGAGAGAGATAAAAAAATAAACCAAAGCTTTTGAATTCACTTTGATTTATTTGAGTATAAAATAAAGCATTTTTGAGTTTTTTATTCTCTTTTGTTTTTTCGATGCACTTAACGAGAATATTTTTATTTTATTTTATAACACAATAATATAATAAATTTGAATGTATTTGTATTGAATTAGAGTAGTTTTATTAAAGTAGTTTTAATTATTATTATAAACGAGTGAAATAAGGCATAAATGGAATATTAAATACATACCTGTATCTGTTGTTAAGAGAACTGATGAAGTTTGCTAAACTCTCAATCTGACGTACATACAACTCGATCAAAAAAAATACACTCACAGAGTTTTAAGAGATAGTCACTTGCAAAAAATTTGAGTTTGTTGTTTATATCAAAGGGAACTTGCTGTTGTTTATGTTTTCTAGATTTTTAGTATTTTTTGTTACAAAACTAATTTGGTGGTTGTTTGTTTTTACTTTAATCACGTATTAACTTTTAAGATTATGTTGTTTTTATTTTAATGTTTTGTTTGTTTAAAAAAGATTCTTTCCATACATAGGTATTAATTGCAAATTATTTTACGAAATTTTACACTTTAAATTTGATTTATTTTCTGTTTTTAAATTTTAAATATAAAGAGTTTATTTCCTTTTGTAAAAAATCTGCTTTGTTAAAATTAACACCAAACTCTTCTTTTTTATTTCTTTTGTTCTTTGTGGTAAAAATTATTTTGCACAATACACCGAGAAAAAAAAAATGCAAATTTTATGTACTGCAAATTTTATTTATACTTATGTATTTATATACATGTACCAATGTACATATATATATATATATATATATATATATATATATATATATATATATTTATATATAACGGCAAAATTTTTACAAGCGGTATAAAAAAACACTTGTGAGAACTAGCGGTATTTATTTCTGTTTTACAAAATTCTAGAAGTTTCACTTTACTTATACATACATATGTATGTATATGTGAAATTGGCACTTTTTTTACTTTTATCTTCACAACTTCTAGAAATTTCACTTTATGTACATATATACACTTATGTATGTACGAGTATATGAAATTGGCGTTTTTTTTTTTTACTTTTCTTCACAAACTTCTAGAAATTTCACTTTATGTACATATATACACTTATATATGTACGAGTATATGTGAGATTGCCGCGCTTTTTTTTACATATTTCTTGAATTTTCTGGAATTTTCTTTTAGATTCGAATTTCTTTTGTTTTAACTAATTTTTTTTTTAATTATCTTGGTAGGAATATGTGTGTGAGCTACACTTTCACGGGCTTTATTAGAAATACACATTTATGTATGTACATACATACATATACATAAATATATTTTTTTTAATTTCTTCTTTTTTTTTGAATTTTTAGTTTTAAATATTTCTCACTTTACACGGGTTTTTTGAAAATAGGTAAGTATAATATACTATTGTTTAATTTTTAACTTATTTTAATGTTTCTTTAAAATTTATAGGTTTTTAGATGCTACTCACTCGGGGATTATTTTAAACTGTTGAACTTTACCTCATGTTTGTTTTCTTCTTCTTCCTGTATTTTTTGTACTTATACTTATATGTAGTTGTTGTTCTTTCTCTATTTGGTTTTAAGAGAATTGTGCCTTTTGATTTGGTTTTTTGCCGATTACGAGTAGGACCATGAACAATTTGGGTATTGTTTAAAAACAATTAATGTTGGTTAATTGTATTGATGGTAGGAGAAATTATTTGCTGGGATCTAGAAGAAGTTTAAAATTATAATTCCTCGTCAAGAAGAGTTATAATTTTGTTGGGATATAAATAAAAGAGAGATTAAGGGTGAATAATCTTTTATTTATTTATAGCTTTTGGGTTTTGGATTCCTCACCATGTATTCCGGAAAATCGGTTTCTTTTTATAAAAAAGCTTGATGTTTGAGTTGAGTTCTTTATTTTACAATAGGTTATAAAACTTTAGGGTTTAGAACGATTTGTTCGATTGATGAGGAGATACCAATTAAGTATTTTTAAAGTTACGGTTTTAAAACTTCGTTAATTCTTTCATGAAACACTTAAAAAAATGACAACTGGAAGTTAATAATTCATTTTTTTACCAGATTGGCAACTTAACATATTTTTCATTACGTTTTTTAGATACATTATTGGTAAGAATAAAAAAGGTAAGTATAAAAAAGGTAAGTATAAGAAAATTATTTAAAGGTAAGTATTTTCAAATCTCACAAACGGTAAGTATAATAAAAGATAAGTAAATAATAATTCAAAAATAAGTATTCAAATATATCAAACCGTAAGTACAATAAAAGGTACGTAAATATAAAGAAAAATTAGGAATTTAAGTCCAAGTTTGGACACACTGAAAAAAAATCATATAGTTTAACATGCAAAAGATTTTAATTTTGAATGAGTTAATCAAATTTTTTTTGATTAATGTGTTCTTTATTTACAATCTATCTTAAGACATTAATCAAATGTGCTCAAAGTTTAAAACTATCACATACATATTGATTTTCACTAAAATCAATAATATTATCTATATACATATTTACAATGTTTTTTTTTTTTCATTTTAAGTTTAATTTCAGTTATTCTATTTACATTTAAATTCAGTTATTTTATTTACATTTTATTTATAAAAGCAAAATGTTAAAATAAGTCGGGAAAAATATAAAGTAACAAAAAAAGGAATAAAATATATACAGAGAAATAAAAGTTATTGAGAAATTATGACCTGAATGGGAGATCTAAAATATGAATTCTTTTCAGTCTTCTTATGTCTTTACTTTTATCTAACAACGAAATAGCCAAGGGTTTAATGTGGTCGCTTAACCTCTAAAGGTATCGACTGCTGCATTTATTTATCTCTTCTTTAACTTTTGGAATATCTAAATCTCTGTGTAACGCATTATTTGTAATGTACCACAGTGCGCTAGCTATCGCTGGCAACGTTTTAGATTGAAACCGCTGAAAAATTATTATATAAGAATAAGAATAGTTTTATAATACTCTTATAGAGTCGGATTTTATTTTCTAAATTTAATTGAGTCTTTGCGCCAAGTAACCAATATATTTTTTTTTTAATTTATTGTTTAATTGTACTCTCTTTGTTTTTATGTGAGCTTTCCATGTTTATCGCCGGTCTACACACATGCCTTAATATTTTAAAGAGTCACTGCTAGGGATTTGCGATCCATTCATATTTATTGATGGACAATCACCTTTTTTTAGACCAAAGGTGACCTGCCTGGATTTATTGTCGTTTACTTGTATATTCCAATAGATTAACCATGATTGAAGTTTATCAATCTGCTGCTGTATCAAGTTGGATGCTGATGTGCTAGAAACCACAAAATAACCAGAATACCCAACTCTGACAGCTTAAAAAGGGACTTATCATATGTTTTCACCACCCTACAAGAACAGTGAGCGTCAATTCTGCAATCATTTGAGTGTCACTGATGAGAAATCTTTCCTCATTGCGTAGAACAGAGCATCACGTTATAAAGGGCATGGTACAAAAATGAGGCAAACATTTGTGTACGTGTGATTTTGCATATCTCTCGAACTTATTAACTCTTTGGACTAATGAGTATATCTCTGTACTGCTCACTCGACTGCTTTTACTAATCAACTATGCTGTAAAAATTAATCAACGATGACCACTCAAACTAGATAAATAAACCCCTCACAGCTGACTAAGCAAAATTGTGCAAAAACAGATTCAATATTTTTATATTTATTAAAATACATTTTAAAATTAGTTTATACATATTTATTTAATATATAATTTTACATATTTAAATATTTTTATTCGCTCAATAATGACTGCGTTCTACTGCCATTCGCAGGCTTTTTTGAAATTCAATCGCTCCCTGCTATTGTAAAACAGTTGAAATATGAAGAAATATATGTTATAAAATATTTTAAGATAGATCAAAGTATGTATATACCCCGAGGATGACAATCAACTCATATAAGCTTCCCGGAAGCATAATTTTCTCATCTACCTTCGTCATTGTACTTCTCCAGCAGGAATTCCGAACAGTTTGCGCGGATGTCAGCAGTATTCCCCGACGCTGATTTTAGCTTATGTAAATATGTATGTAGTCTGTGATGAATAAAACAATAAAGTAAAAATTTGAATTATTTATTATTGCTTGAGTGAAATTTGCTGTCCTTAATTTCAGCTCTACCTCTTCCGCAGCAACAAGAGTCTTCAAGGAAAGAATGCTGGCGACTCCATGTTAACACATTCTATATTTTTAATAACTTTTTTATGCACCAAACTACTTTTTACATTTATTTTCTTTTCATATTTTATATTTATTTTAATATTTAAAAAACACGCGGATATATTTTACAATTTACGACACAAAATAGTTTATGTCTATGATTTACGACTCAATTTACAGTGGCAGAGTTGTATTTTACAGAAAATTCAACTCTGCTACTCACATTCATTTTTTAACCGACTTCAAAAAAACAAAGAGGTTATCAATTCGTCTGTGTGTTGCTTTTTTTTTGTATGTTTCTGCCTTCGCACAGTGGTCAATTTCGCGAGATAGCGGTCAAAACTCTATAACTTTTGACCGGATTGGTATTTTTTTACGCAATTTGTTTTGTTCAATAGGAGGGACTTTAAGCTTCAATTTGCGTGTTCAAACGTAAAAATCGGCTGATAGAAACGTAAGTAATGTGGAGTTAAAAATGCATTTTATTTTTTTTTGTTGAGTTTCCATGTAAAAGTTGAATATTTTGACATTTTAAATAGGTATTTTTTTATAATTTCTTATTTTCTTCAATCGTATTTTACAACCCATACTTATTTATTATTCCTAAACTTAATTTTGGTCAGAAAATGCCAACATTTGGCCCCTGACATTTATTTAGTCTCAATATTCACAGGGGCCAAAGGTTGGTTTTTTTTGGAAGAAAGCTAATTCTTGTGAGAATTAAACTGAAAAATAACACTGAAATTCCCAACAATATCAATACCATTTGGATATATTATATACAGAACACAACATCGATAAAATTTTAAGTAAACTTTTACTATTGATTTAAAGTGCACATACATATATTTTATTTAAATGTATTAATAAAAATTTATACTAAAATTAGAAACAAATTATAAAGAATCTGTAGTCTTTGTTCCTTTTTTCTTGCGCTTCTTCTGAGAGATCTCCAATTGGAAGCATATTGTGCTGAATTATTTGTTCCCCATGGAACAAAATTTTGTGAACTGTGGTTGGCATATGTCTCCAAGAATATTTTTGGTTATAAAGGGTTGCTGTCTCATTAGCATACTGACCAAATTTTTTTGCATCTATCTTTTTGCTACATGCTGTAACTTCTAATATGATTTGGAATCCTCGTATTAAATCATAATCTACTGCAGTTTCTGGATCGGAAAAAAATCTCCTTGCTGTGTTTCCATCATTAGAATTTCCTTCTCCTTGCTTTGGCTGGTCAATTATAAGGCCTATCTCACGGTATTTTTCTTGAATATCTTTTTTTTTTGCTTCTTTTTTTCCAAATTTTCTTTGTTGTTTCTCACTGTTTCGCCTAACGGGCCAAATTCCAAATCGTATCCCAATTTAAGAATATGCTCCATAAAACGAATTCTAGCATGAAGAGGTGACATTCCAAATTCATATGCTTCATTAAAACTATCATCTTGTGTTGGTGGTTGGCTCAATTGACTTGATGTTTTTTGGCATATGGTGCAGCTTGACGAAGACTTTGTTTCGGTTAAAGCTTGTGCAGCTTTTCCATCGATCATTGTTAGTGACATTTTAAAGTTAACTTCGATGCATTGGTCATTAAATTCAAATATCACTGGTTGAAGTTCTTTAATTTCATCTGTTATTTTGCCAACTTCTTCAGTTATGACATCTTTAGTTTCTTTTTTGTAAGCAAACTTTATTGGTCTACAAAATTTCGTTGACGAGGGAATTTCATTCTTCCATACATCTATCTCTGCAGCTCTACTAATTGGCGGCTCTGAACCAATATAAGTTTTTGTTAAATGTAATGGAACGAAAGAAATCATGAATAAATTGGCATCTGATGAATTTTCCGCATTACATTGTTTGTATTGTTTCTGGCCAGAGGACCCATCACATCCCCATTTAGAAATTAAAGTCATGCTGCAATTTTTAAACTTCTTTAAATAGTCAGCATCAAATGTCTTTAATAATCGTTCTGCAGTGTGTTCAAGAAGATCCTGCAATTTTATTTCTGCTGAACTTGATGTTACACTAATAGCAGTTGGTGAAGGTAAGCAATCTTTTTTGGCAGAAACTATATCTCGATATGACGGAAAAATTCCACAATTTTTTTCATTGGTTCGCTTCCGCAATTCTATATATTGGTTTTTAGTCATTTTCAAATCCAAAAATAGTGCAAATGCTTCTTCTGGAGTAAATTTATTTTCTTCAGTTGGTGTCGGCATACTTTCTAAAATCCTTTTTGTGCGTCTGGGGCTTGCTTCCACTATTTTTTCAATGATAGCAATTTTACTCTTTTTAGTTTTCGATGGTTGAATTTGATGCAGAAATGAATCCTTTATGATGCTACAAGAAACTTCTTCATTGATATGTTTAAGCTTGCGTCTTCGTAATCTTTCACTACAATTACCAATTGGCTTTGCTTGTCGACCACCTTTTCCAGTTTCCGTGGTAGTTACTGATGGCTTTTTAAAAATAAGTTTAAGCGTGAGTAAAACAATTTCTTGTTTCTGGAACATTGATTGTATCGTTTTCTTAAAGTATTTAAAAAGTTTTTTATTTTTAAGTTATGAATTTTAATTTCTTGTTTGTAGCATATTTTGAAGAATGGATTATTCATTATATGTAAAATAATGTCGTTTTCATCTTTCCGTTCAAAATATATATCAGATAGAACACTATAACTGAATTTAGCCATTTTTTAAACAATAATGAAGAATAAAATGAATGCATGGATTAATATATTATTGCTCGAAGTTTCAACATGATCTTTTTTACCTCTTTGAAACATAATATAACAGGTACTTGGTTTTACCAGTTATTTCCATTGGTTTTAAATTTATTTGCAATTTTCAGGTATTTAAGTTGTGCAATATTAGATGGCAATAAAATCATTTTTTACCTTTTCCAAATGAATTGCTAGATACCACATAATTTGAGAGTTAACAGGTACTGGCAATAATATAACAGGTACTTGGTTTTACCAGTTATTTCCATTGGTTTTAAATTTATTTGCAATTTTCAGGTATTTAAGTTATGTAATATTAGATGGCAATAAAATCATTTTTTATCTTTTCCAAATGAATTGCCAGATACCACATAATTTGAGAGTTCTATTGTCATTTTTGTCAAAATTTTGATACACCCTTCTATGTGGACTAGGCCCAAATATGGGCCAACTTCTCCTAATTTCAACAGAATTATTTTTTGGGTCAATAAGAACTCTTGTACTAAATTTCATCAAAATATATGCATAATAGCCACTTTCACATACAAATAACTTCTCAAAAAATATGACGTGCATTTGTACCGAATACCTTACCTTGGGTCAGAAAAATTGCTGTAGCTCAAAAAGTGCAGTCCCGATGCATGGACATGTATATATAGGAATGTAGGGGAGAGTTATGACTACAAAATAGTAAATTTGTGTTTTGACTCAGCTGGACTCACAGGAGTTGTGCTCTATGAAGTAGGAAATTTCCGAGAAATTTCACCTTTTTTAAAAAAAATATTTAAATTGTTCTGAAAACAGTAGAGCTTCAATTTTTTTACCAGTAATAGGAAATAAGTTAAGTTTCAACACAAAATTTATTTCGTCCAAAAATCTTGAAAAACAAAAAAGTTATGATCATTTAAACTTTAAAAATTAACTAAAAATATCATAAATTTACTAAATTCTGAAAAAGCCCATTTTGGACCACCCTGTTCTCAGTGAAATAGTTGAAATAGAGTTCTAATTTTTTGCTCCCGAGGTTCACTACTGTCTACTTTCATATGAGTCTAATAACTTTAAAATCGGAGAACAAAAACCAAAAGGAGTTTTGGCCGCTATCTCAAAATATTGACCACAGTGCTTCGGTCATTTCTGAACTGATTTTAAAAATTTTTGCACTATTAGAAAGGTTATGGCTACAGATTGGTCCCATTTTAAAAGAAGTTCAAAATATTAAAAATTAAAGGGCGTCCCCATACAACATACATGTTTTTTATGTGTATTATGAACTTTATAGGTCACCAATTTAAAATGAAAAAAGTGCATATCACTGTAGCTCCCAATAACAAAAAGTAATTAAAAAATAAAATTAAAAATTAAACGGTGACCCCATAGGTGACTTAATTTCACCTTTATTATCCTATCTTTTGAACCGTTATAGGCAAACACTTGAAAGTTGCACAGAATGTTCGTTACTATGTCTTTTACAATAAGTGTAAGTATTTAAAATTAGTAATTAAAGGGTGTCCCATTAGTTGGTTTATTTTAATATATATATGGCCAATATATATGGATAGACAGTTGAAATTTACAAAGAACTTGTATTGCTAAGTCCGCTAAAATAACAACTGTAAAATATGAATTTGGAAATTAAAGGGTGTCCCAATAGTTAATGTAAAAGTAATATATATATGGCCAAACTTTTCAACTGTTATAGATAGACAGTTGAAATTTACAAAGAACCTATATTGGTTAGTCCCCTATTACACCAAGTATAAAATTTGGATCTATAAATTAATGGGGACATTATTAATGCAATTTGACCATTATGTCCTCATCTTTGGAACCGTTATAGACAAACACTTGAAAAATTGACAGAATGTTCACTACTATGACTGGTATAACAACAAGTATAAATATTTAAAATTGGAAATTAAAGGGTGTCCCAATAGTTGATGTAATTTGTTATATATGGCCACAAAGTTAATATTTAAAAAGAATCTGTATGACAAAGTCCTCTTTAAAAAGTATTTATATTAAAATTTGAATTTAAAGGGTGTCCCAATAGGTGACGTCATTTGATATATACGACCCTATCTTTTAAACAGTTATTGATAAACACTTAACAATTAGACAGAATTTTACTATATCTGTTATATTAAGTATAAATATTTAAAATTATAAATTACAGGGTGTCGCAATAGTTTATGTAATTTGATGTATATGACCAAACTTTTAAACCGTTATATACAGACGGTTGAAATTTACAATGAACCTGTATTGCTACGACCGCTATAACTAGTACAAAATTTGAATTCGGAAATTACAGGGTGTCGCAATAGTTACCGTCTTACATGATTTTAAGTTTGTCTGTTTTGAAGTCGGTTTTTTTTGCAAGAATTATTATTTTTTGTGTATGTATGAGTTTTCAATGTTCATGTGTTAGTTTCAATCATGCATTTCTTGTAGGGCACTTTTATTTGGACGAATAAGAAGAAAACATGAATCGTCTGAAACAACGCGTAAAAAGAAACAGCTATACGTAGTCATTGTTTACAATTAAACAAACAAAAAATAGAAATAAAATTTAAGCAAAAGTTTTGTTTTCTTAAAAAAGTTTAAAATTAATTCCAACAAAATAAATGAATAAGAGAAATAATATTTAAATTAATAAAAAGTGTAAAAATAAAACATAAAAAAGTATTTCATGGGCTTAAAGGTGCAAACATATTGGCACGATAAGTTTTGCCAGTGGCTTTTGTTAAAAAGTTATTTTGTGGTTAAAAAAGAATAAATTATGAAATATTATTTGCAAATTTTTCGAGTCCTTTATTATAAATATATTACACTTTACATCGTTTGTGCAGAGTAAGGGATTCTGTGCACGAATGTATATTTCTCCGGCCAAGTGCACGTTGGTTTCAATGTATGTTTCCCTGGCGAAGTGCACGTTGGCTTCATACATATAGCATTTGCGTGGTGTAATGACCAATCCAAATTGTGAATTTCATGCCAATTTATACATTGGCCTACTGGTCCGTTTGTATTCGAAAATAAATAGTAAGTAAATGTTGTAAGTACTTAAACCCAAATATGAACTATATTTTTGTTTGTGTTTAAGGTTCTATATCAGCGGACATAAAACTGGAGATGGAAAATGATGATGATGGCACGGATGATTTAGCAGTTGAATGCTGTTTATCCAAGAACATATATTATCCTCGCATGGCTCTTAAGTAAATTTTATTACATACAAAAAATGAAGGCATATATTTAAAACATTTTATTTAATTAAGGAAATGCTATTAGCGAATGGTTGCCCGAGTTTTTCATTAAAAAAGAGGCCTGGAGTCCAATTACAAAACCTCACCCATTGAACCAGAAGACTTAATGGGAAACTCTAAAACACAACCTTAGATAATAAATATAAGGAATTACTACCAGAAATAGACAACCAAGACTCTGCAAAAAGTGATGAAATATTGGAAGACGACGTAGCAATAGAAGAAAAACCGGCAGATACAAATAGTTCTGGTAGATGACAATAATTTAAGTCCTCTTAGCACTGGAAATGAGCCAATGGAATGTAGCAGCAGTGTGACATCGCAAATTTCGCCTAAAGAAGATGTTGGCAAAGATTTGACCACAAGTCCACACGAAGATATTGTTATGGCTGAAACTGCATCTATACACGACGTTAACGTAAGTCCAAAGTAAAGGTTAGACATTTGAGTTGAAATTTTATAGTATTTTAAACTTTTACACATTTAGATCTTAAAAAATATCCATTATTTTTTAATTTTAATATAATGAGTAAGATTTTTTTAATATTTTGTTTAAGCTTTTACATTGTACAAAGTCAAGCATTTTGTTATTTAAAGAAATTAAAAACATTTTAACTATGTGTGTTAGTTTTTATTGTGTATCTTTTTTTTAAATTTAACTATAAATACAATTATAACATTAAATACAATAATTATATTATTATAATATAAAATATGCTAAAAAATATCAAAATAAAACAAATTTCTAAAAAAAACTATATTACATAGATGTTTGAAATTTTTAAAATTATTTACTAAAAACTAATATCATTCATATTAATAGGGACGCAAAATAATGTGAAAGCTATTCAGGTATTACAACTAGTTTTAAAAATATAGCAAGTTGAAGTTTTAAGCGTCCGCGTCATCTTTTGTTAACTGAAAACTTTCGCCTAAATCAGTTTGCAACTGCTCCATTAATAAGTTGGCCGGTATAGTTGCACCATCGGCGTCTTCTAAAGGACATTTAAGTTCTAATATATCATTTACTTGGCGGCTACCAAATACGGCAGATATACTGGATAAGATATCCTGAGATCCATGGGTTTGCAATACTACAGATTTGACACCCTTTATTTTTTGGTTACTGCATATAATGCGAACTCCACGTGAGACTAAATAATACGCTTGCAGTATTTGACACATTTTTGCAAACTCTTTTTTAATATTTCACACAAAGTATCTTCTGCCCACAGGTAGTTTCAAAGAGGTTCGTTAGTGTTACAGTCGTTCCAATGCCACGGGCGCAAGGCTGCAGCAAAGAGTCTTTAATATTGAAGATATTGGATGTAACAACTGGAAATTAAGTATACGGAATATCTCTATTGTAATTATCACAACTATGGTGTTTGTGCTCTAAAAAATGCACTTTTGATAAAAAAAAGAAAACCTTATTTAATTTTTTTATCATCATTTTATTAACTTTATTTATATACAACATAACATTTTATAACTAAGAAATTAAATCATGAGTAAATTAAAAATAAAACAATGTTTTTACAATTGAAACCTACATTTGTTTTATTTTGTATTATAATTAACGACTACCATCTCACTTAAGATCATGTTTTTAATTGATTTCCATGTAATTATCAACTCTATCTTTGTAATGTCCCCAAGCACGCGTTCTTATTCCATCTACCATAATGTTTCTCTTATCATCAGTATGACAATAATTTCACAACATTTTGAAATTATGAATTTATATTAATTTCATTATATTTTAAAAATCAGCCGTTATAGCTCTCTTACCGAGATGTAGTTTTAATTATTTTCTTTACAATTAGAATCACTAGAACAACCGTCATAAAACATAATTTGTCTATGACTGTTTGTTTACCAAACATTGAAAACAAATGCACATACATAAGAATTATTTTTTTTCCTAGAATTGGTCACTTACCGAAACAATAACAAATCGAATATTCAAGTATGTAAAATAATAATTCAATAATTCTAATAAAATGGCTTTTAAGACTCAAAATACTCTAAACAAATTATTCAGTAAAACTAAAGATAGAATCCAAAAATTAGAATTGTCAAATATAGTATATAAAATACCTTGTAACGGAAATGAAAAAGAAAATTGTAATAAAGTATATGTAGGCACAACGAAAAATAAACTTAAAACTAGAATAGCAGGACATAAATCAGACCAAAAATATAGGAATATTAATTCGCAAAAAACAGCATTATCTTCTCATTGTGCTGAATTAAATCACTATCCCAATTTTGATAATGTTTCAGAACTAAATTCAGAAAACAATTATAAACGTCGTTACATATTAGAAATGTTACAAATTATTAATACACCAAACACACAGAGAATTAATTTTAAGGCAGACACAGATAATGTAGCTCAAATTTACAGACATTTAGTAAATAAGAAATAATTTAATTATTGTTTGTACTTGTTTAAAAACTTTTTAATAATTTTATGACAAAAATTTTTTTTGAAATATGTTACTTTGAAGAAAATTTTTTCAATACTTAATTGTAATTTTCATAACGTTAATTTGTTAATTTTTCCTGATGATGCTACACAAAGGAGTAGCGAAATATCGAAAAAATAAAAATAAAATTATTTAAAGACCTAAAGCTTAAAAGAAAATAGTTAAATTAATAAAACAATAAACTCTTGCCGAAATCATTGCTTACGAAATTATTGTATACGATTTAAGAGCATTGAACCCTAGAAGTTAAGCAATATTATATTTTTTTTTCTATTTTTATTCATATACTTCTCATGTAGGTACTTACATACATACATATGTATGTCCTTGGAGCATTGGTTTGTATGAAAAAGCTGTCACCGAAGGTACACAAACATACTACTTGGGTATGTTCAGATCAGGGATGGTAAATTCAATTTTCAAATTGTACCAACCAGCTTTTGAAACTTTACTTTTCGAACAGAAATTGTACTATATAAATTTTCCTTGTGAATTTAAATTCTAAATCAACTTTTATTTGAGATATTGGGAAATTTTATTCATCTGTGTGCATGGACACGGCATAATTACCGGTAACTTGCTTAACGGATCAAATTAGAAGAGGTTTAAGAAATCCCAATCCAAACATACAAATGTTAAACTAAATTTACCACCGTGGTTCTGAAGTCGTCTGAGATTCTAATGAAATTAATTGAAGGACATTGGTGCTCTGATTATTGGTTATTGCATTGGGACTGTATAACAGAAGTTGTCTTAGTGATGTGATTGAGGAGAATACGTTTTAGCTGTCAAGGAATCCCGGTATATCGTCCTTTTATACCCTCTCTAAACTATCGACAAAAGAACTGGGTAATTTATGCCCCTATTGCCGTTCTCAACTCAACTAAGTTTGGTCGTCTATTGCATTTATACAGCTGTCGACCCTATGGGTTAACTAATCTAGAGCCTCACCTTGGTGTTTAGCATTAAAATATCCTGTCACTAAGAACCGTCTACCAATATTGTTAAAAAAATCTTCAAAATCACTACAAGAAACATTTTGGTTTTGTGGGAAATAGATTGCATAAATGGATAGGGTATTGTTGTCGCATTTTATATTTACACTCGCAGCTTGCATGTACGGTTTATAATTAATATTTAAATTCCCAAAAATTTTATTAATAACATGGTTTGTTTTCTTACAATGATGTAAAAAGAAACAAACAACAAAGAGCATCGCTAGTCATCTAGTTGTTGTTATCGATTAGTCTAGAAAAGCTTCTTGTACAAACATTCTTAAAACAACAATTACGGGATGAGTGGCGCATATACACACGCACATTAATTACACTCTTCAGTTAAATACACAGGCACATATATAAATACAAGCATAAAGAAATAAACAACCACACAAACAGAAAACAAGAGCAATAACAATCGAGCCAAGATGAATTCATAACAGGTAAACTCGAGAGCTCAGCTGACTATTTGTTGTCTTCATCTTCCAGTGTCAAAATGTACTAACATTTTTTATTTTGACAGCCACAAATGATTTATACAAAAACAAAATGTACGTATTTTTACTACAGAGTTGTACTCTTTTTTTCGCCGCGAGTCTACCTTGTTTATTGTTCCATAAATCGAACCTGTCTGGAATAGAACATTCTGGTGCTTTTAAATCATCTATATAAGCAAGTCGTGCTGGCGAGTAGTATGGCATTATTGATTGAAAAGTCAAAGAGTTCTGTTGTCGTATTGTAAGAGAGTGTTTAACATTTTTCGCACGAGAAGATAACAACTAAAATTTTCACTCAATATGAAGAGAGAGAAAATTACTCAAATGTGCAGCGAAAAGAGTAATTGCTCTTTTATTTTAGACTGCATTTACAATAGACAGAAACAGGGCAGACATTTTTTGAATATTTTTGTCAATTGTGAAAGGGGACTTAATTATACTACAAGTTTAACCTCCACCACATGTTAAAAACACGAATAATATTCGCTAGATATTAACGACTAATGGTTTAGTTCTTTCTTGTGTAGGTTGAAAGCTAAAAACAAAAAGGCTAAGAAAGTCGAAGCGGGTTCCAAGGTCGTGAAGAGCGGTACCGATGAAGAGGATGATGATGATAGTGACTTTGATGTGGAAATTCAATAACCAGAAAAACCAAACGATTTCAAACAAAAAGACAAAAATAATTTAAGAAAGAAAATCAACAGCAACAAGAGAAACAAAAGGCTGGCAGTGACGTGTGTTGCCTATTGGTGTTTAAAATAAACTTACGTGTTGTCAGTGACCCAGAGGCCAAACCAGGAAAACGTATACAAGTTTATTATGAAGGCTGTCTTCTATCGAACAACAAAGGTTTTGACAGTTTGACATCTGGAGCTAGTTTCAAATTTAGTTTGGGCCGTGGAAAAGTTTTTATGGCTTATGGCTCTCATTTTTATACTATATAGATAATTAATTATCCACCTCATCAATAAATTGAAACATAAAGAAATAATCATACAATATCAACAAAATGTCAATATCAAGCAGCAGCTTCAAATATAAAGTGATGGTTTTTTGAAAAATGATTATTTAAATGTCGAATTAAACATAGTTTAATTTTTGAAGTTGAACTTAAAGGTGTTAACTAAATTTAAAAAAAATAATATTTGTATATCTTCTGTTCTTAAATATAAATTTTTCTAAGTGATTCCATTGTGAGCTTCCAAATAAAACCGATTTAATTAACTGAAGAAATTTTGAAATTTCGATTTTTATATATTTAATTTTTTGTACCTATAAGCAAATCAACTAACTTTTATTGCACTACTTTGCAACCAGTAGTAGTTGATACTTGGATTATTTTTTATTAGAAGAAGTTAGTCAATTTGTAGTTAGTTAAGGTTAGTCAATTTGTATTAATATTTTTTAAACTTTGTGGTAATGAATTAAACGTAGAACTACCAATATATTCTATTCTCTGTTTTCTTGTTTCGAACCTACATCGCGTTGTTTTCAAATTTGAGCTATTTCTTGTCCTATACGCTATTTGATTTCTTTGAAATTGAATAGTATTGTGGCCAATGTTGTGAAGTGATTTAAATACAAAGAGAAGTAATTGCAGTTTATATAATCCATTAATAGGCAAAATATTTTTAGCAGTGTCTTTATATATATAAGTCTATAGTAGAGTATCTTAAAGCTAAATTGAAAACTATTTTCAGAGTTCTATTTTGCACTCTCTGCAATGCTCTTAAGTCATTGCTGTTTTTACCGGCATATATCAAAACTAAGTAATTGAGATGGCTTTGAACTAATGCCTGATAAAGCATAAGTTTGGTTTTTACATCAAATTTATGTTTAAATTTATACAGCATCCCAATTGCAGGAATTATTTTAGATTTTAGCTCCTGTACGTGCATATTCCAAGATAAGTTGTTTTGTAGACAAACTCCTAAATACTTAATAGATTGCGATCCAAAAATTTCTTTCCCATCAACGAAAATACTAAACAGTCCTGAATCATTATGTCTATATGGTTTAAATCTCATTAGTTTTCGATGGATTTATTACTAATTTATTTAATCTGGCATACTCAAAAATTATGGCTGAATCTCTTTCCATATATGCCTTTAGTACAGTTTCATTTTTAAAAGGATAAAATAAAGAAATATCGTCCGCATACATAAAAATCTTTCCAGCGAGTTCAAGGTTTACAATATCGTTAATAAAAATTATAAATAATAGAGGACCTAGGACACTACCTTGTGGCACACCATGCTCCACATTTCCAAAAGAACTTTTAATATTATTTACCTCAACGAATTGCTTTGAATTTCCAAGTAACTTTTAAAAGTATTCAATTCTTTGTTTCTAATACCATAATAATACAATTTTACAAACAATATCTCATGATCTATAAGGTCAAATGCTTTAGACAGATCATAGAAAATGCCAGCTACTCCATTAAAACTATGTCTAAACCTTTACATATAAAGTTAACTACATTTGTAACAGCATTCTCAGTACCACTACCCTTTCTAAAACCATAATGAATGCCGTAGATAAGTTTATTTTCTTCTATTTCAGAAGTTGTTGATGGATCATTTTTTCAATAATTTTGTCAATCACTGGCAATAAGGCTATGGGCCTATACATTTCCACTCGACTAGCATTAATTTCCTTTGGTATGGGAGTAATTTTTGAAATTTTTAAGATTTATGACAGGCTAATTTGATAACCTTACTAATTCTTTTAAGTCTGTTTTGTAAGTTACTGTCATTAGGTTTTCTTTTTCTTTGTTTTAATAAAGATCTTTTTAAAATAATTAATTTTTGTAGATTCGCATTCATCCATGGAGCTATCTCATCTTTAAGTAATTTTCTTTTAATTTTTATAACAGTAGAATAAGAATTTGAATTTGATAAACCTTCTATTAAATTTAGGCCCATTATTATAACTTGCCTTTAAAGTACGTTTTAGTTAAACTTCACTTTTGCTCAAGTGAGTGATAAAGTGAACAATAACTATTTTTCGTTATTACAACTTCATTGTAAAATAAAATTAATCTTTTTGAAAATATGGCAGTACAATAAGAAACACCGAATACTTTTGACAAAATAAATTGGTTCTTAAAAACGTAGTGGCAACGCCATATCTTTCATTTATTTGTTTACTTTTGACAAACCACAAATTATTTATCAAACCAACAAGCAAACAAAGTTTTTTTTTTTATTTCGTGTGTTATTTTTAAAATGTAAGAAAGCGGGCTAAAAATTTTACGGCGGAGGAAGAATTTTTATTGGTGGAACTGGTTGATGCACACAAAAACTGCATAGAAAATAAGAAGTCCAATGCAGTAACTTGGAAGGATAAAGAAAAAGCTTGGAGAAAAATTGAAGAAGAATTCAATGCAACAATTGGTATCAATCGGCACTGGAAGGGTTTAAGAGACAAATATGAAGTAATCAAACGTAAGTCCAAATCAGAAATGGCTGTACAAAAATTGGAGACTTATCGCACAGGTGGTGGAGTGTCATCCGTAAAAGTCAGCACTGTGTCAGAAAAAATTGCTTCCATGCTAGGAGATTCGGCAGCTGGCTTGCAAAATATGTATGACAGTGACTCTTGTAAGTATAAAGAATTTTATCTGTTATAGTTTGATTATAAAAAACAATATCTTTATTTTGCAGTAATTGAAACTGAACTGAATTACTTAGAACTGGATAGTTCTAAAGAAAGTGGTGACTATAAACAGAGGAGCAGTGAAAATGTATGTTCAATAGTATAATTGTTATCAGTTTTTTTTTAATACATACATACATATGTACCTATTTAATATGTACGTACATTGTTTTTTAATTTTCAGATCGACAAAGCGGGTGTTTCCATAGAGGAAAGCACTGACTGGTCAAGCTGGAAACCAAAGAATCTAAAACAACACAAGTCGAAAGAGCTTGTAGTCGACGGCAAAAGGAAGAAAAATTCAGAAGAAGAAAAGATTGCATTAATGACTGTGCAGCAAAAGTTTTATACGGACGAAAATATTCGTGCCCAGGAGAATCATGAACAGGAGCTGCTATGCCTTAAACTAAAGTTTCAAATCCTACAACTCGAATTGGCGGAAAAAAAGGAAAAAAGTAAAAATTAATTAATTATTATTCATTTCTTATTTTTATATTTTATTATAAATACATTAGTAATTTTCAGGCTAAGCCTGTAATTGTAAGGCAATAAAGAAAAATCAGAAACAAGCAGAATGTAGAACATTTTCTGGATCTCTATATTCATCTGGAGACAGAGTTCTTCGTATCTATCGACAAGGTAGTTTCAATTGTAATTATTTTCTATTTACACAAATTTTATAGAGCAATAGAATATGAAACATTTTTTTTTTAATGATTAGGTTTTCAAAGACTGTAATATATGTAAGTATATTACAGGTGTTGTGTAAATGGATCTTAAACTTTTAAAATATGTATGTATGTACACCGTTGTTGTCGATAGATACGAAGAACGCTGTCTCAAAATGGATATAGTGATCCAGAAAATATTTTACATTCTACTAGTTTTTCATTTTTTTTAACAATAAAGAAGTGTTAAGAATTATTAATTCGTTCTAGTTTCTTAAAAACCAAACTGAATTTATCATTAGTTATTTATCGTTTACTTTTTTTTTTTTATTTTAATTTTGTTTACTAATATTGTTAGATTCGTGGTTGTTTATCTATTAAGTCTTCCTATGAATTATGTAAAAGACTGAAAAAAGATAAAAATATTAAAAAAAATTTATGAATTACAAATAAAATTTTTTATAAACTTACTCCTTAAAGTAGTTTTCTATTAAAATAGTTCTTGCCATTGAATTGGCATTGCTTAAAATTTGGTTCTGTTGTATGGAATTATCTGAATCTAATTCATCTGGAGGTTCCAATGACAATATTTCTTCTGTTGATGGAAGTGGGTCCTTTGCAATAATAGAAATATTATGTAGAACAGCACATGCAACAATGACAGCCATTTTAGTTTCGGTTGTTATACGCAAACCTGTTGACAATACTGGAAATCGTCTTTTCCAAACTCCAAAACATCTCTCAATCGTATTACGAGTACGAATTTGAGATTCATTATACATGTTTTCTGGTCTCGTACGTGGATTTAATAAAGGGGTCATCATATAATTGTATTGCTTATAACCAGAATCACCAAGAATAACGTAATTTTGAAAATGGCCATCTTCCATACGGAATTTTAAACGGCTGTTTTTAAATATATTACTGTCGTGTGCTGATCCTGGCCACCGTGCAACTAAGTCTTGAAACATTAGCTTAGCATTGCACACTGCTTGAACGTTAAGAGAAAAATAATCTTTTCTGTTACGAAAAATTTCTGCGTTACTTTCTCCTGGAGATTGAATACGAATATGGGTGCAATCGATGGCGCCGATAACTTTTGGAAACTTTGCAATTAAAAAGAAATCTGAAGCTGTATGCTGCATTTCTCGTATACCGGAAGGAAGTTTAATATACTCTTTTGACAAAGCAGCTAAAGCAAATGATGTTTCTTTGACTACTCGACCTGCTGTAGAAACGCTAACACCACAAAAGTCACCAACTGTAATAAGAAAACTGCCGCTTGCATAAAATCTCAGTGCTATAAGTAACTTAGTCTGAGGTGAGACGGAGTAATGTCTGAAAGATGATTCTTTTAAGTGTTGAATAAATTATGTAAATATTCCTACAAACCTTGGATTACTTAATTGTAAAGAGCTGCGAATTTTTTCTAAAATAAACTGAAATGTATTTTTTGATATTCGAAATCTTTGCACAAATTCATTTTCACTGTAGTACTCAAGATAGTCCACTTGCTCACGGAATTTTTTAGGCGCTCTACTTTTCGGCTGAGAGGTTTCAAAAATATCCTCAAGCCTGTTTATATACAACAAACGAGATCTGCTCTCCATTTTTATTTTTCAAATGCAAAATTAAATTAACATGAATTTATTTTGCTCAATAGATTAGAAAATACGGCAACTTTATAGATTATACATGGCAACTTCAAACTCTTATATCTAACATTAAAAGTTAAAGGCAAGATGTTCTTCCCTTTAGTTTATCAGTCAATTTTAGCTTAAAGTATACTTATAATAACGAAAAACTACTTATCTCCCTGATAAAATCTTAACTTTAGCTAAAGGCAAGTTATAATAATGGGCCTTACAGCATCAACTGATGGATTGCCAGTTTGGCGAATAAAACTATTTTGAAAATGTTCTTTGAACTTATCTGTTACAGTCAAACAATTAGAATCTGTCACCCTTTTTTTTGATTTTACATGAAATTATGTTATGGTCAGATAAATTATTTTGTATAGATTCTATATAAAGTGAAACGGAAAGATTAGTGAATATATTATCGATTGATGACCCAGACAAGGCACGAGTTACTAGCTTGTGGCAATTTTTAAAGTTATAGCTTTCGAGTAAATTTAGCAACAATATAGACATATTATTTGAGAAATCAACATTCGAGTCACCAACCTTCACACAAGAATCTCTACCATAACTTTCCACTAAATTTTCCATTATATCAGAAAACTCATTGATTAGACATTTTTGTGACCTATAAAAAGATATAATTTTTAATGGTTTACCATTAAATTTTAAGTTTTCTAGTGACAAAATAATTCTTTCACAAAAACGATCGCTACAACACATTTCAACATTGAATTGAATACTTTATCGCACGTTTAGTGACGTACAACCGTAGCCGTCTGATCTGCAACTATGGACACATCTGTAACCTGGAATGTTGTGTAAATGCATAAGTTTTTTGTCAAACCACGTTTCATGAATAGCTATTATATTTCGTAGTTTGGGGAATTTAGATATTAAAGTTCTGAAATAATTAAATTTATTTATTTATGATATACTACTAACGTTAAAAGATATTTGTTGTCGGTATTGATTTTAAAAACGACAAAAATTTTGCTTTAGTGTCATGAAATCCAATGTTATCGGTTTTGTGTTCGAACCACAAATCAGACCAGATAAGACACGAAAATTGTAGTGTTGCCAGATCACAGCTTTCGTTGGAAAGGGATAGCAAGAGTTAATGTTTATTTTATATTACTATCTCTTTCTGGTTATAGCTGCAATTTGACATTTTATTGTTTACAAAATAATTTGTGAAATTGTTGTAAAATTTTAATTCGTGTGAAAAATTAATTGTTTTATAAATAGTTTTATGTTTTAAAATAATTTGTGCCTAAAATAATATTTTAAGAAAAACCACCCGGAGTCGGCCAAATAAAAATAAATAAAAGCAAGCAATCATAAGGAAATAAAACAACAGGAAAAGATGTAAGTATAACAAAGGTTTTCTATTGAAATAAATTTGTTTATAATTAAATTATTATGCTATTTCAGGAGTCGCCGATGCATAATGGGCTGCCCAAAAGGGGAAAAACTTCATCAGTTTCCGAAAAATGCGACCAAGTAAGTATTTACATGGTTAAATTTGATATGCAAATTATGCCTGTGAACATTTCATATGAAATTGTGATTGTGTACTACATTTTTGAACAAATTGTGTGAATATAAAGCTTTTGAAAATATCTATCAGGTGGTGCTAAAATTTAAAAAATTTAACCCATTAAGAATCGGTGACATTTTTTGATGAAATTTTATTTATAGTACGTAGGAAAATTTTAGTAAGCGAAGCCGGTGTTGGTCATACCACAGAGGAGAAAATCCTTGTGTCCGGCCGAAGGCGGGCAATGCACGAAACCTTCAGTAAGCGAGCCGGTGTTGGTCATACCATAGAAGAGAAAATCCTTGCGCCCGGCCGAAGGCTGGCTATGCAAAAAACCTTTAGTAAGCGAAGCCGGTGTTGGTCTTACAGACGACAGAGTTAAGGTGCATTAACAGTCTTAATTCAAATTAACTTTTGTGTGAACATGACATGTTTTGCTGAATACTATCATACAAGTAAATCGGCAGCAGCAGGTATCCATATCAACCACAAACTATTATAAATTGTATTTAAAATTTGTTAAAAATTCTTTAAACTTTTGATTCTGCTAGACAATTAAAATACAATTGTTTGTTTGTTTGTTTTTATACGTAAAACCTTTATTTCTTACACAGTTTCGAAATACTTGTTAAACAACAAATAATTACAAATAGCAAAACTAAATACAAAAAATATATATTTGTTTTTAATCATCTTTAACACTATATACTCCCATTGATATTATTTTATTCAAATGAAAATATTATGTAATCAATTGTTAGTTTTGTTTTAAATTTTGTATAGTAATTGAGCATTTAAGAGTTAAATCTAAACAATGAAAACATTAAATATATTATATTTAGTTTGTATGTTTTAACGATACTTGAAATTAAATTATTTAAAATAATTATTTAAGTAAGAATAATTATTTAAGTAATTTATTTATTTTTTTATTACCGAACTACCTTACAATTAAAATTATAACATAATATAAAAAAACACAAAGAGCTTTAGCAACATCGGCCGTTAGCTCTGCATTTTATAAATACAAAACAAACAAAAACAATAAAAAAAATTTAAATTAAAAAATTTAACAAATCAATTAGAAAAAAAAAATAGTACAAGAAAAATATTAAAACAAAGATTTCAATTTAATATATATACTTTGTAGGTACATATGTATAAAGAACTTATAAATATTTTGAGTCACGCAAAAATATCTTAATTTATGTATCTATAAGAATGACTTTATATAAAACGTGAAATAAAAACTTTAAGAAATAAATATTCAAACCGAAAATAAATTCTTTTATTTAAATTCAAATAAAGTACAAATGTTTTTTTTTACTTCAAGATATTTAATAATTATGATTAAGATTTTAACTTGGGCTTCATAGGCGTAGTATTTTCAAGTGGTGCAACATGACAACCCATTGGAGCGATTGAAACGTCAACCGATCCATTTGCCATTTTTTGCTTGCAATTCGTTTTCGTTTCTGGCTTTTTCACAAAAGAACGAATCGTTTTGATTTCATAGGTTGCGTACAATGCGATAAAACTAGCGGCCCAATTTACCTTCAATGAAAATGCAATTTATTAGCCTGTGAATTTCAATCACAGGGTATTGAAATTGTTTTGCTTACCTAAATTTTTATCGAGAAATACGCATTTATATCATAAGGCAATCAGTCAGTTTGTATTCGAAAATAAATAGTAAGTAAATGTTGTAAGTACTTAAACCCAAATATGAACTATATTTTTGTTTGTGTTTAAGGTTCTATATCAGCGGACATAAAACTGGAGATGGAAAATGATGATGATGGCACGGATGATTTAGCAGTTGAATGCTGTTTATCCAAGAACATATATTATCCTCGCATGGCTCTTAAGTAAATTTTATTACATACAAAAAATGAAGGCATATATTTAAAACATTTTATTTAATTAAGGAAATGCTATTAGCGAATGGTTGCCCGAGTTTTTCATTAAAAAAGAGGCCTGGGGTCCAATTACAAAACCTCACCCATTGAACCAGAAGACTTAATGGGAAACTCTAAAACACAACCTTAGATAATAAATATAAGGAATTACTACCAGAAATAGACAACCAAGACTCTGCAAAAAGTGATGAAATATTGGAAGACGACATAGCAATAGAAGAAAAACCGGCAGATACAAATAGTTCTGGTAGATGACAATAATTTAAGTCCTCTTAGCACTGGAAATGAGCCAATGGAATGTAGCAGCAGTGTGACATCGCAAATTTCGCCTAAAGAAGATGTTGGCAAAGATTTGACCACAAGTCCACACGAAGATATTGTTATGGCTGAAACTGCATCTATACACGACGTTAACGTAAGTCCAAAGTAAAGGTTAGACATTTGAGTTGAAATTTTATAGTATTTTAAACTTTTACACATTTAGATCTTAAAAAATATCCATTATTTTTTAATTTTAATATAATGAGTAAGATTTTTTTAATATTTTGTTTAAGCTTTTACATTGTACAAAGTCAAGCATTTTGTTATTTAAAGAAATTAAAAACATTTTAACTATGTGTGTTAGTTTTTATTGTGTATCTTTTTTTTAAATTTAACTATAAATACAATTATAACATTAAATACAATAATTATATTATTATAATATAAAATATGCTAAAAAATATCAAAATAAAACAAATTTCTAAAAAAAACTATATTACATAGATGTTTGAAATTTTTAAAATTATTTACTAAAAACTAATATCATTCATATTAATAGGGACGCAAAATAATGTGAAAGCTATTCAGGTATTACAACTAGTTTTAAAAATATAGCAAGTTGAAGTTTTAAGCGTCCGCGTCATCTTTTGTTAACTGAAAACTTTCGCCTAAATCAGTTTGCAACTGCTCCATTAATAAGTTGGCCGGTATAGTTGCACCATCGGCGTCTTCTAAAGGACATTTAAGTTCTAATATATCATTTACTTGGCGGCTACCAAATACGGCAGATATACTGGATAAGATATCCTGAGATCCATGGGTTTGCAATACTACAGATTTGACACCCTTTATTTTTTGGTTACTGCATATAATGCGAACTCCACGTGAGACTAAATAATACGCTTGCAGTATTTGACACATTTTTGCAAACTCTTTTTTAATATTTCACACAAAGTATCTTCTGCCCACAGGTAGTTTCAAAGAGGTTCGTTAGTGTTACAGTCGTTCCAATGCCACGGGCGCAAGGCTGCAGCAAAGAGTCTTTAATATTGAAGATATTGGATGTAACAACTGGAAATTAAGTATACGGAATATCTCTATTGTAATTATCACAACTATGGTGTTTGTGCTCTAAAAAATGCACTTTTGATAAAAAAAAGAAAACCTTATTTAATTTTTTTATCATCATTTTATTAACTTTATTTATATACAACATAACATTTTATAACTAAGAAATTAAATCATGAGTAAATTAAAAATAAAACAATGTTTTTACAATTGAAACCTACATTTGTTTTATTTTGTATTATAATTAACGACTACCATCTCACTTAAGATCATGTTTTTAATTGATTTCCATGTAATTATCAACTCTATCTTTGTAATGTCCCCAAGCACGCGTTCTTATTCCATCTACCATAATGTTTCTCTTATCATCAGTATGACAATAATTTCACAACATTTTGAAATTATGAATTTATATTAATTTCATTATATTTTAAAAATCAGCCGTTATAGCTCTCTTACCGAGATGTAGTTTTAATTATTTTCTTTACAATTAGAATCACTAGAACAACCGTCATAAAACATAATTTGTCTATGACTGTTTGTTTACCAAACATTGAAAACAAATGCACATACATAAGAATTATTTTTTTTCCTAGAATTGGTCACTTACCGAAACAATAACAAATCGAATATTCAAGTATGTAAAATAATAATTCAATAATTCTAATAATTTGAAGTAAAACAATAAACTCTTGCCGAAATCATTGCTTACGAAATTATTGTATACGATTTAAGAGCATTGAACCCTAGAAGTTAAGCAATATTATATTTTTTTTTTCTATTTTTATTCATATACTTCTCATGTAGGTACTTACATACATACATATGTATGTATGTAAATAGTAATTCCCTGAAATCTTTTTGAATAAGATCGTTGGCATTCAAAATATTTAGCATGACAAAATATCAGTTTTATTGAGGAGCAAAGAACAAATTAAAAAAAAAATATTGTTTTATCAGCATAAATCCATATTGATTAATCATCATAAATCCACTTGGTTTAGTTTCATGCTCATTCACATAACATACCTACACACCCACATAACAGACATAAAAACATTCAACTCTATAAACATCACTGTGGTCCAAAAAACACAGACACACAAACTAATCAATTTAAATAAACCTTATTCTAAATATTACCTCTCACATAAGAAATGGTCGGAACTAAAATATACCAAAAGAAAAAAAATCTACTTTGGGTTGTATGTATACTTTTGTCGCGAACTGTAATAAAAATGGTTGACGATCTTTTACAAAAAGTGGCCGGATTGAACTATATTATAAAAAAAATTTATTCTACATACATACGTACACACATACATACATACACACATATACAAAAATATAAACTGTAAACAATTCTCATTATCAAAAACGGCTGATGATCTTTCATAAAAGGTGGGCGAAGCTTTAGTCTTCATCTCTCTCTCTCTCTTTTATCTCCCTTTCTCTCTCCTTTGAATGACTAACATAGAAAATATATGACTATTGCTCTCTACTGATTGGTTGATACAAAAAGTGGGCGGGAACAAAATATGCCACGCCCTTGGAGCATTGGTTTGTATGAAAAAGCTGTCACCGAAGGTACACAAACATACTACTTGGGTATGTTCAGATCAGGGATGGTAAATTCAATTTTCAAATTGTACCAACCAGCTTTTGAAACTTTACTTTTCGAACAGAAATTGTACTATATAAATTTTCCTTGTGAATTTAAATTCTAAATCAACTTTTATTTGAGATATTGGGAAATTTTATTCATCTGTGTGCATGGACACGGCATAATTACCGGTAACTTGCTTAACGGATCAAATTAGAAGAGGTTTAAGAAATCCCAATCCAAACATACAAATGTTAAACTAAATTTACCACCGTGGTTCTGAAGTCGTCTGAGATTCTAATGAAATTAATTGAAGGACATTGGTGCTCTGATTATTGGTTATTGCATTGGGACTGTATAACAGAAGTTGTCTTAGTGATGTGATTGAGGAGAATACGTTTTAGCTGTCAAGGAATCCCGGTATATCGTCCTTTTATACCCTCTCTAAACTATCGACAAAAGAACTGGGTAATTTATGCCCCTATTGCCGTTCTCAACTCAACTAAGTTTGGTCGTCTGTCAGCCAACCCAACTTTGATTCAACCAAATTATTTTTTGGTGTTGTCGAACACAACGATTTTTAGTTGTGTTTGACTCAACTGCTAATAAGCAGTTGTGTATATTTATCGTTTTTGTCAACCAAACTCATACAAAATGGTGAACCGCAATACCATTAAACACAACCAAAAAGTCAACCGTATTTAAGTTGTGAATGACAATACTGATTTATGAAAGACTACCAAATTATTTAAAAGTTGTGAACCGCAATAGGGGCATTAAATATTTTCTTCAATTGTAATTGTGGTAAAATAGCTAGATTTGTGGGAGAAAAATAGTTATCAAGGTTTTACTCGCTATTTTCGTTAAGCTCATATTTATTTTGATTTCTTTCATTTTATATCTTAACAATTCAAATCTATGTGTAAGATAGTTTTCCTATTATTGTCTCAGGTAAAATAACAACAATAGATATTTAAATGTAATGCCAGCAAAACTTTTATATTCTACCAAATAAGTCATTGGTGTACCATTGTACTTTTCAAGTGTAAAATGTACCAAAAAAGTACAATTGTACCAACTTTACCAAACCTGGCTCAGATCTCCATTTATTATAATAACCAATATTTTTCATTGGTTTAAGTAAAAATTTTACCTTTCTCGTGTTCACTAATCATTTTAAATAAAAAACTAAATTTTTATAATTTTTGGCGACTTTTATTCTATTTTTGGCGAATTTTAGCTATTTCAATTAAATTTTTTTTGTTTTCTTAAAAATATTTTTAAAATTAAAAAATATTGTTTATTAGAGAAAAATTGTTACATAAAACTGTTTTGGTGATTTTGGGGATTTTTCACCTCGATTTTGACGAAATAGGTGAAAATAAATCTGACAACCCTGGTGGCTACTGTTACAGAGTCTTTTATTGGGACATTTCTTTTAATTGGGTTTTATAAGTACTTAGTCGCTTTCCAAAGACTGTATTCACTTTTTGATGTATTAGCGTCTAATTTCTGAAGGTTTTTCATGGTTCTTGTGCTGCGATAGTCGTTCTTTTAAAAGCCTTTTTTTCAAATTAAGGATCGTTTTATCTCTTGGGTTCCTAGATTATTAATAATTAAAATACGACGCAGTCTTCTTTGTAATGATATCTCTTATCTCTTTGAAAAAAACATTCATGTTTGAGTTGTTCGACAAAGATGGTGTGTTGCATGGTGTTGAAAGAAAAGCAGATTCGTAGATTAAATGGGTAAACATTTCAACAGAATCTTCTAGTTCATCAGGAGTTTTAAGTGAAGTTTTTAGGTCTAAATTCTTGTCGATCCATTACCGAAAGATCTTAGGTCAGTTTTAGGTGATAATAATTTAAATTTGTTAACAAGTTCTATTGCTGAGTTAAGATTAATTATTAAGGGGGTGTGGCCAGAGTCTAAATCTTCATCATTAACTATATCTAGTGATGTTCTTGGAATACCACAAAATACAGAAAAATCCATGAGATCCGGAATATTGTTAGAGTCCGTTGGCCAGTACGTTGGTCTTCCTCCAGATAGACTTGAGTAGTTATTTTTAGAAATGCATTTATACAGCTGTCGACCCTATGGGTTAACTAATCTAGAGCCTCACCTTGGTGTTTAGCATTAAAATATCCTGTCACTAAGAACCGTCTACCAATATTGTTAAAAAAATCTTCAAAATCACTACAAGAAACATTTTGGTTTTGTGGGAAATAGATTGCATAAATGGATAGGGTATTGTTGTCGCATTTTATATTTACACTCGCAGCTTGCATGTACGGTTTATAATTAATATTTAAATTCCCAAAAATTTTATTAATAACATGGTTTGTTTTCTTACAATGATGTAAAAAGAAACAAACAACAAAGAGCATCGCTAGTCATCTAGTTGTTGTTATCGATTAGTCTAGAAAAGCTTCTTGTACAAACATTCTTAAAACAACAATTACGGGATGAGTGGCGCATATACACACGCACTTTAATTAAACACTCTTCAGTTAAATACACAGGCACATATATAAATACAAGCATAAAGAAATAAACAACCACACAAACAGAAAACAAGAGCAATAACAATCGAGCCAAGATGAATTCATAACAGGTAAACTCGAGAGCTCAGCTGACTATTTGTTGTCTTCATCTTCCAGTGTCAAAATGTACTAACATTTTTTATTTTGACAGCCACAAATGATTTATACAAAAACAAAATGTACGTATTTTTACTACAGAGTTGTACTCTTTTTTTCGCCGTGAGTCTACCTTGTTTATTGTTCCATAAATCGAACCTGTCTGGAATAGAACATTCTGGTGCTTTTAAATCATCTATATAAGCAAGTCGTGCTGGCGAGTAGTATGGCATTATTGATTGAAAAGTCAAAGAGTTCTGTTGTCGTATTGTAAGAGAGTGTTTAACATTTTTCGCACGAGAAGATAACAACTAAAATTTTCACTCAATATGAAGAGAGAGAAAATTACTCAAATGTGCAGCGAAAAGAGTAATTGCTCTTTTATTTTAGACTGCATTTACAATAGACAGAAACAGGGCAGACATTTTTTGAATATTTTTGTCAATTGTGAAAGGGGACTTAATTATACTACAAGTTTAACCTCCACCACATGTTAAAAACACGAATAATCTTCGCTAGATATTAACGACTAATGGTTTAGTTCTTTCTTGTGTAGGTTGAAAGCTAAAAACAAAAAGGCTAAGAAAGTCGAAGCGGGTTCCAAGGTCGTGAAGAGCGGTACCGATGAAGAGGATGATGATGATAGTGACTTTGATGTGGAAATTCAATAACCAGAAAAACCAAACGATGTCAAACAAAAAGACAAAAATAATTTAAGAAAGAAAATCAACAGCAACAAGAGAAACAAAAGGCTGGTAGTGACGTGTGTTGCCTATTGGTGTTTAAAATAAACTTACGTGTTGTCAGTGACCCAGAGGCCAAACCAGGAAAACGTATACAAGTTTATTATGAAGGCTGTCTTCTATCGAACAACAAAGGTTTTGACAGTTTGACATCTGGAGCTAGTTTCAAATTTAGTTTGGGCCGTGGAAAAGTTTTTATGGCTTATGGCTCTCATTTTTATACTATATAGATAATTAATTATCCACCTCATCAATAAATTGAAACATAAAGAAATAATCATACAATATCAACAAAATGTCAATATCAAGCAGCAGCTTCAAATATAAAGTGATGGTTTTTTGAAAAATGATTATTTAAATGTCGAATTAAACATAGTTTAATTTTTGAAGTTGAACTTAAAGGTGTTAACTAAATTTAAAAAAAAATAATATTTGTATATCTTCTGTTCTTAAATATAATTATTTCTAAGTGATTCCATTGTGAGCTTCCAAATAAAACCGATTTAATTAACTGAAGAAATTTTGAAATTTCGATTTTTATATATTTAATTTTTTGTACCTATAAGCAAATCAACTTTTATTGCACTACTTTGCAACCAGTAGTAGTTGATACTTGGATTATTTTTTATTAGAAGAAGTTAGTCAATTTGTAATTAGTTAAGGTTAGTCAATTTGTATTAATATTTTTTAAACTTTGTGGTAATGAATTAAACGTAGAACTACCAATATATTCTATTCTCTGTTTTCTTGTTTCGAACCTACATCGCGTTGTTTTCAAATTTGAGCTATTTCTTGTCGTATACGCTATTTGATTTCTTTGAAATTGAATAGTATTGTGGCCAATGTTGTGAAGTGATTTAAATACAAAGAGAAGTAATTGCAGTTTATATAATCCATTAATAGACAAAATATTTTTAGCAGTGTCTTTATATATATAAGTCTATAGTAGAGTATCTTAAAGCTAAATTGAAAACTATTTTCAGAGTTCTATTTTGCACTCTCTGCAATGCTCTTAAGTCATTGCTGTTTTTACCGGCATATATCAAAACTAAGTAATTGAGATGGCTTTGAACTAATGCCTGATAAAGCATAAGTTTGGTTTTTACATCAAATTTATGTTTAAATTTATACAGCATCCCAATTTCAGGAATTATTTTAGATTTTAGCTCCTGTACGTGCATATTCCAAGATAAGTTGTTTTGTAGACAAACTCCTAAATACTTAATAGATTGCGATTCAAAAATTTCTTTCCCATCAACGAAAATACTAAACAGTCCTGAATCGTTATGTCTATATGGTTTAAATCTCATTAGTTTTCGATGGATTTATTACTAATTTATTTAATCCGGCATACTCAAAAATTATGGCTGAATCTCTTTCCATATATGCCTTTAGTACAGTTTCATTTTTAAAAGGATAAAAAAAAGAAATATCGTCCGCATACATAAAAATCTTTCCAGCGAGTTCAAGGTTTACAATATCGTTAATAAAAATTATAAATAATAGAGGACCTAGGACACTACCTTGTGGCACACCATGCTCCACATTTCCAAAAGAACTTTTAATATTATTTACCTCAACGAATTGCTTTGTATTTTCCAAGTAACTTTTAAAAGTATTCAATTCTTTGTTTCTAATACCATAATAATACAATTTTACAAACAATATCTCATGATCTATAAGGTCAAATGCTTTAGACAGATCATAGAAAATGCCAGCTACTCCATTAAAACTATGTCTAAACCTTTACATATAAAGTTAACTACATTTGTAACAGCATTCTCAGTACCACTACCCTTTCTAAAACCATACTGACTGCCGTAGATAAGTTTATTTTCTTCTATTTCAGAAGTTGTTGATGGATCATTTTTTCAATAATTTTGTCAATCACTAGCAATAAGGCTATGGGCCTATACATTTCCACTCGACTAGCATTAATTTCCTTTGGTATGGGAGTAATTTATGAAATTTTTAAGATTTATGACAGGCTAATTTGATAACCTTACTAATTCTTTTAAGTCTGTTTTGTAAGTTACTGTCATTAGGTTTTCTTTTTTAACCGACTTCAAAAAAGAAGGAGGTTATCTATTCGTCTGAATGTTGCTTTTTTTTTTATGTATGTAACCGCAGAACTCAGCCATTTCTGAACCGATTTTAAAATTTTTTGCTTTATTTGAAAGGTTATGCTTCAAGGTTGGTCCCATTTTAAAAACAGTTCATTATATTAAAAATTAAAGGGTGTCCCCATACAACATACATGTTTTTTACGTGTATTAAGAACCGTAAAGGGCAGCAAATTAAAATTTTAAAAAACAGATAGTTGAAATTTACAAAGAATCTTTGTGACCAAGTCCTCTATAACAACAGGTCTTTAATTTAATATTGTAAATTAAAGGGTGTCCGAAAAGGTCATGTTATTTGATCTATGTGACCCTATCTTTGAAACCGTTATAGACAGAGGCTTGAATAGTGTCCCCATAAAATACGAATGCTGGTGAAAATAGCTTAACTTTTGAACAGTAATAGGGAGAGGCTTGACATTCACATAGTCTATACTTTCTTCCGCTAATTTTGGCGCATCTTTTATTTGGTTTAAATCTAATTCTTACAGATTACTTCTTACATTTTTAGTTTAGAATTGGTGCCTTCTATCTGTTTTGAAGTCGGTTTTTTTTTGCAAGAATTATCTTTGTTTTAATAAAGATCTTTTTAAAATAATTAATTTTTGTAGATTCGCATTCATCCATGGAGTTATCTCATCTTTAAGTAATTTTCTTTTAATTTTTATAACAGTAGAATAAGAATTTGAATTTGATAAACCTTCTATTAAATTTAGGCCCATTATTATAACTTGCCTTTAAAGTACGTTTTAGTTAAACTTCACTTTTGCTCAAGTGAGTGATAAAGTGAACAATAACTATTTTTCGTTATTACAACTTCATTGTAAAATAAAATTAATCTTTTTGAAAATATGGCAGTACAATAAGAAACACCGAATACTTTTGACAAAATAAATTGGTTCTTAAAAACGTAGTGGCAACGCCATATCTTTCATTTATTTGTTTACTTTTGACAAACCACAAATTATTTATCAAACCAACAAGCAAACAAAGTTTTTTTTTTTTATTTCGTGTGTTATTTTTAAAATGTAAGAAAGCGGGCTAAAAATTTTACGGCGGAGGAAGAATTTTTATTGGTGGAACTGGTTGATGCACACAAAAACTGCATAGAAAATAAGAAGTCCAATGCAGTAACTTGGAAGGATAAAGAAAAAGCTTGGAGAAAAATTGAAGAAGAATTCAATGCAACAATTGGTATCAATCGGTACTGGAAGGGTTTAAGAGACAAATATGAAGTAATCAAACGTAAGTCCAAATCAGAAATGGCTGTACAAAAATTGGAGACTTATCGCACAGGTGGTGGAGTGTCATCCGTAAAAGTCAGCACTGTGTCAGAAAAAATTGCTTCCATGCTAGGAGATTCGGCAGCTGGCTTGCAAAATATGTATGACAGTGACTCTTGTAAGTATAAAGAATTTTATCTGTTATAGTTTGATTATAAAAAACAATATCTTTATTTTGCAGTAATTGAAACTGAACTGAATTACTTAGAACTGGATAGTTCTAAAGAAAGTGGTGACTATAAACAGAGGAGCAGTGAAAATGTATGTTCAATAGTATAATTGTTATCAGTTTTTTTTAATACATACATACATATGTACCTATTTAATATGTACGTACATTGTTTTTTAATTTTCAGATCGACAAAGCGGGTGTTTCCATAGAGGAAAGCACTGACTGGTCAAGCTGGAAACCAAAGAATCTAAAACAACCCAAGTCGAAAGAGCTTGTAGTCGACGGCAAAAGGAAGAAAAATTCAGAAGAAGAAAAGATTGCATTAATGACTGTGCAGCAGAAGTTTTATACGGACGAAAATATTCGTGCCCAGGAGAATCATTATCATTTATTATTATAAATACATTAGTAATTTTCAGGCTAAGCCTGTAATTGTAAGGCAATAAAGAAAAATCAGAAACAAGCAGAATGTAGAACATTTTCTGGATCTCTATATTCATCTGGAGACAGAGTTCTTCGTATCTATCGACAAGGTAGTTTCAATTGTAATTATTTTCTATTTACACAAATTTTATAGAGCAATAGAATATGAAACATTTTTTTTTAATGATTAGGTTTTCAAAGACTGTAATATATGTAAGTATATTACAGGTGTTGTGTAAATGGATCTTAAACTTTTAAAATATGTATGTATGTACACCGTTGTTGTCGATAGATACGAAGAACGCTGTCTCAAAATGGATATAGTGATCCAGAAAATATTTTACATTCTACTAGTTTTTCATTTTTTTAACAATAAAGAAGTGTTAAGAATTATTAATTCGTTCTAGTTTCTTAAAAACCAAACTGAATTTATCTTCAGTTATTTATCGTTTACTTTTTTTTTATTTTAATTTTGTTTACTAATATTGTTAGATTCGTGGTTGTTTATCTATTAAGTCTTCCTATGAATTATGTGAAAGACTGAAAAAAGATAAAAATATTAAAAAAAATGTATGAATTACAAATAAAATTTTTTATAAACTTACTCCTTAAAGTAGTTTTCTATTAAAATAGTTCTTGCCATTGAATTGGCATTGCTTAAAATTTGGTTCTGTTGTATGGAATTATCTGAATCTAATTCATCTGGAGGTTCCAATGACAATATTTCTTCTGTTGATGGAAGTGGGTCCTTTGCAATAATAGAAATATTATGTAGAACAGCACATGCAACAATGACAGCCATTTTAGTTTCGGTTGTTATACGCAAACCTGTTGACAATACTGGAAATCGTCTTTTCCAAACTCCAAAACATCTCTCAATCGTATTAAAAGTACGAATTTGAGATTCATTATACATGTTTTCTGGTCTCGTACGTGGATTTAATAAAGGGGTCATCATATAATTGCATTGCTTATAACCAGAATCACCAAGAATAACGTAATTTTGAAAATGGCCATCTTCCATACGGAATTTTAAACGGCTGTTTTTAAATATATTACTGTCGTGTGCTGATCCTGGCCACCGTGCAACTAAGTCTTGAAACATTAGCTTAGCATTGCACACTGCTTGAACGTTAAGAGAAAAATAATCTTTTCTGTTACGAAAAATTTCTGCGTTACTTTCTCCTGGAGATTGAATACGAATATGGGTGCAATCGATGGCGCCGATAACTTTTGGAAACTTTGCAATTAAAAAGAAATCTGAAGCTGTATGCTGCATTTCTCGTATACCGGAAGGAAGTTTAATATACTCTTTTGACAAAGCAGCTAAAGCAAATGATGTTTCTTTGACTACTCGACCTGCTGTAGAAACGCTAACACCACAAAAGTCACCAACTGTAATAAGAAAACTGCCGCTTGCATAAAATCTCAGTGCTATAAGTAACTTAGTCTGAGGTGAGACGGAGTAATGTCTGAAAGATGATTCTTTTAAGTGTTGAATAAATTATGTAAATATTCCTACAAACCTTGGATTATTTAATTGTAAAGAGCTGCGAATTTTTTCTAAAATAAACTCAAATGTATTTTTTGATATTCGAAATCTTTGCACAAATTCATTTTCACTGTAGTACTCAAGATAGTCCACTTGCTCACGGAATTTTTTAGGCGCTCTACTTTTCGGCTGAGAGGTTTCAAAAATATCCTCAAGCCTGTTTATATACAACAAACGAGATCTGCTTTCCATTTTTATTTTTCAAATGCAAAATTAAATTAACATGAATTTATTTTGCTCAATAGATTAGAAAATACGGCAACTTTATAGATTATACATGGCAACTTCAAACTCTTATATCTAACATTAAAAGTTAAAGGCAAGATGTTCTTCCCTTTAGTTTATCAGTCAATTTTAGCGGTCGAAGCCGGTGTTGGTCATACCACAGAGGAGAAGATCCTTGTGTCCGGCCGAAGGCGGGCAATGCACGAAACCTTCAGTAAGCGAGCCGGTGTTGGTCATACCATAGAAGAGAAAATCCTTGCGCCCGGCCGAAGGCTGGCTATGCAAAAAACCTTTAGTAAGCGAAGCCGGTGTTGGTCTTACAGACGACAGAGTTAAGGTGCATTAACAGTCTTAATTCAAATTAACTTTTGTGTGAACATGACATGTTTTGCTGAATACTACCATATCTGAACAAACAAGTAAATCGGCAGCAGCAGGTATCCATATCAACCACAAACTATTATATATTATATTTAAAATTTGTTAAAAATTCTTTAAACTTTTGATTCTGTTAGACAATTAAAATACAATTGTTTGTTTGTTTGTTTTTATACGTAAAACCTTTATTTCTTACACAGTTTCGAAATACTTGTTAAACAACAAATAATTACAAATAGCAAAACTAAATACAAAAAATATATATTTGTTTTTAATCATCTTTAACACTATATACTCCCATTGATATTATTTTATTCAAATGAAAATATTATGTAATCAATTGTTAGTTTTGTTTTAAATTTTGTATAGTAATTGAGCATTTAAGAGTTAAATCTAAACAATGAAAACATTAAATATATTATATTTAGTTTGTATGTTTTAACGATACTTGAAATTAAATTATTTAAAATAATTATTTAAGTAAGAATAATTATTTAAGTAATTTATTTATTTTTTTATTACCGAACTACCTTACAATTAAAATTATAACATAATATAAAAAAACACAAAGAGCTTTAGCAACATCGGCCGTTAGCTCTGCATTTTATAAATACAAAACAAACAAAAACAATAAAAAAAATTTAAATTAAAAAATTTAACAAATCAATTAGAAAAAAAAATAGTACAAGAAAAATATTAAAACAAAGATTTCAATTTAATATATATACTTTGTAGGTACATATGTATAAAGAACTTATAAATATTTTGAGTCACGCAAAAATATCTTAATTTATGTATCTATAAGAATGACTATATATAAAACGTGAAATAAAAACTTTAACAAATAAATATTCAAACCGAAAATAAATTCTTTTATTTAAATTCAAATAAAGTAAAAATGTTTTTTTTTTACTTGAAGATATTTAATAATTATGATTAAGATTTTAACTTGGGCTTCATAGGCGTAGTATTTTCAAGTGGTGCAACATGACAACCCATTGGAGCGATTGAAATGTCAACCGATCCATTTGCCATTTTTTGCTTGCAATTCGTTTTCGTTTCTGGCTTTTTCACAAAAGAACGAATCGTTTTGATTTCATAGGTTGCGTACAATGCGATAAAACTAGCGGCCTGTGAATTTCAATCACAGGGTATTGAAATTGTTTTGCTTACCTTAATTTTTATCGAGAAATACGCATTTATATCATAAGGCAATCGCGGCTGATTAATAAGAGCAATGAATACTCGATAAAAGCATGTGGATCATTGCTTGGCTCACGTATATATTAAAACTTTCCACCGAATCCATTAACTGAAACGAGCAATTGTTAAATCGATACGAATGCATCCAAATTCATTAGATAAATATATTTATTTATATATTTGTAAAATATATACATGTATATATTATCTATTAAGTTTCCACCATAATATTCAAAAACATTTCTTTGCAACTTTGTATATGAAGCTAACGTGCACTTCGCCGGACAACCATTCATGAAATGCATATAAGCATCTACATATATTGCAGAATTCTTACGAAGTCCCATACATATTTAAAGTTGTTTATCATAAGACCTCTAATAATTTAGCTAGGACTTCTTCATTTCCAACAGCATTTGTGTTCAATTTGTTCCTGAATTCTGTTGAATTGAGACTTCTTGAACAAATACCACTAGGAAAATTTTGATTGCCAATTTGTGTGACAACCTTATGCACATGTTGTATTTTTTAGCTTTTAATAGCACTTTGAAACCACCGCAATATATTTTTATAAATTTTAAGTTATTTACTTCACGGAAATTTATATACTTTTAACTTTTTTTACAAAAATACAATTTTTGCTACAGTTCATTTTAAATTTTTTTGTTTACTTCATCGATAACATATGTTTTAAATGGCTATGTATAGCTGTTTCTGTTAACTCATTGCGATGAATATTATTGGTTAGTTTTTTATTCACTTTATCGAAAGCTGTTAGTATGTATGATAATGTACTTTTTTAAACGTCACAAGTGGGTAATCTGGTTAGTAATCTGTGGTTCGAACTAGAATTGTTGTCGGTTTTAGGTGTCAGAGAAACAATCCAATCAGCAAACAACTGACAGATTTTGTTTGCGCGCGAAGTTGTGTTTTTTGAAGTTGGTTATTTTTGCAAAATGTAAGTAAATTAATATTTATTTTAAAAATTAATTCAAGATTTTAGTTTGTATTAATTTTATGCAAACAGGGGAGAACATAAAAATAAAGTACAAATCACTGTATTCCTGGAATTTATGGAAAAATATCCAGACCTTGCAAAGGGGTTTACAAAGCGCGATAAGCCTACAGTGGATTCCCTTTGGCAGCAATTGACTGAATCGCTAAATAGCGCAGGTCCACCACAAAAGGATGTGAACGGATGGAAAAAGGTAATCAAATGTGTGTTTCAATTTGTTTGTATTGTTTAATTGTACTGTTTAAAACTTTTTTTTAATAAAGACTTGGACTGAGTGGAAAAGTGATATTAAAAGAAAACTTGCGCAAAACAAAGCTGAGTCTAGGGCAACAGGTGGCGGTCCTTTTTCAAAATATCAACTGACACAAACTGAAGAGACAGTGGTACGTATATGTGGCATTGCACAATCGGTAGAAGGTGTGGCAGGCGTTGCGATTGGCTTAAGCGAAGATGTTGACAACGTAAGTGGCGAAGAAAACGGGCAATATCACCATTTTTAGTTAGCACTCCAAAAAGGCTAAACTCATAAAATACTACTGAGCGTTTACGAAAATTTTTGGATGAAGACAACAAGAGAAAGCTGGAAATAAACGAAAAATTAGATAAATTAATTAAAATTGAAAAAGAAAATGCCAGCAACCTAAGGCGTGTATACAAAGCAATTGATAAAGGCAGTGAGTCTATAACGAGTGCAATCACTGATCTCAAAAACGAATTTTCCCGCATTAGTACAATAATTTTGCAAAATATGCAGGAAAGCAATGAATTAAAGAAAAGAAAAGTGGATCTCGAATTACTTAAGTTTGACTATGAAAAAAACAAAGAAAAGTGATTTTTTGACAATTTAGTACAAAGCGTTTGTGTACCTGAAAGTACAATATTTAAAAATGTGTTTTTTTAGTCTTATATTTTTAAACTTAACTTTATGTGTTCTATTAAAATAATGTGAATATTAGTTTTATTTTTGTTTTGAAAAAGAAATTTATATTTTTATATTTTTCTCAAATTGTTATTGTTATTAATTTGCTTATAAACTATTAGCTATTTCGTCCCTGATTCTCTCACCTTCACTTCGTAGGGATGAATTTGAGGTAATGCCAAATCACCCTCACTATCATGTGATGATAAACCCATGTCACCTGAATTGTTTTGCACGTTGTATCTTCTGCATATGTTGTGAAGCGCACAGCAAGTATTAATAATTTTTACAACTTTTTCAGGATGATAATGTAATGTGCACATAAAACTGCGAAATCGCCTTTTTAATACCCCTATTGTTCCCTGTACAATATTACGGGTCGATGAGTGAGCCAAATTGAATTTATATTCTCTTGAGTTGTATTGCGGATCTCTGTATGGTGTTAGTAAAAAAGGCTTAATACCATATCCACAATCGCCTAATAATTTTGCTGTTCGTTCGCCTGATTCATGGTTAATAAGGAAATGACGCCTGGCAGTACTAACGTTCCATATAAAATCGTCATGGCTAGAGCCGGGATACCTTGCATCTACCGCTCGTATTATCATGTCATGGTCACAAATCTGATATATGTAAACACATACAAAGTAAATTCATTAAAATTAGTTTCCAAAAAGTAAATAGTGTAAAATCGTGCTATACTTACAATCATGTCATTCATATTGAAATACCCCTTTCGATTATAGTATAAGTGCTCGTTTAAAGTAGGCTTTATAATCCTTACATGCGTCCCGTCGATGCAACCAATTACAGAGAGAAGTTTGTATTTATTGTAAAAATAATCTCTTGATCTGCGCTTTTCGTTGAAGTCCATTTAGGGTTGCACCCACTGGGGGCAAATGTACCGCTCTATAACTTTAAGTACATCATCCAAAATGGTTGATATTGTGCTCCTACCCAGACATATGTTAGAGTCGTTTCCAACAGCCCTTTGATATGACCCTTCAGCTAGAAACCGCAACGAGGCTGCAAGTTGTAGTATTGGTGGAATCTTTGAACGGGAAAGGTGCCCTTTTATTGTGTCTAAGACCACACAAAAAGCTCCTTTGTTTAGTCGGTAGTATTCCATGAACCTGCAAAGCAACTTTAAATATGAAGGCACATTATAAAAAATATATGTACATACGTTGTCTCCGGCAGCTCAAGCGGATTGCTGCAGTCTCATAATCTTTTCCTTCTTAATTTTTCTAAACTTTCTTTCTCTAGCAGTAAATATAGAACAACAGCAGTGCTCATTTTATTTCTTTCTTTTATTTTTTAATAAAACACAGAAATTCTTAAAATTTTCAAGAAGCACACTCTATTTATAATACAAAAAATTAAATTAAAATTGTAAACTATAACACAAATGTAAACAACAGCTGATTCGATCATCGGTTTTGTTTTCCTTCGAAAATAACAAAACCGACTTGGTTTTGTGACACCAAATGAATCCAATATTGGTTTTCAAAAACGACAAAAAGCAAAACCGACTTGGATTCTATGACAGCCCTGATACAGTACTTTCTACTTATTTTCTTATTTTCATCAGCCTAGGGAGTGCTGCTTTTGGGAAAAAGACGAAATGTTTAAGAAGACTTTGAGAATGACGCGGAAAGCCTTTAGGCGTCTTTGTGAAGAGTTGAGAAACTTCGCAAAAGAAGACAACAACTTCCAAAAATGCATACCTTTGCCAAAACGTATTGCGATTGCTTTATTTGCACTAAAATCGTCGTCCGAGTATTTAACCATCAGCCAACTGTTTGGTGTGGGAAAATCGACGGTATGTGTTATTTTAAATGACTTTTGCAATGTAGTTTGGCAAGGGATGCACTCAAAGTATATGACATCAAACATGTTTACCAACACAATGATCACCAGATCTATTTACGGGTTTGAAAAGTTGGGATTTCCACAATTCTTTGGTGCTATAGGTAATTACCCAGAAATATGTATATTAGTAGTTAATTTGAATATTAAAATATGTTCGTAAATGAATTTATTTGCAGATGGTTGTCATATAGAAATTCACCCTCCCGCAGAGGATGCATGTGACTACTACAATTATAAGAGGTGGTGCTCTACTGTCTTACTGGCGGTTGTAGATTCAAGGTAAAAAATAGTGTTACAACTTCGTTGATTAGTTACTTACATATGTAAATGTTATACAGGTAAAAATTTCTTTATATTAATGTTGGCAGCCCAGGCCGTTGTAATGACTCCTCAATTTTTGAAAAATCTGTTTTAAAACGAAAATTGTCTGAAGGCATTTTAAAACCACATTTAAGGCAAATAAATGGACAAAATATTTGCTCATTTCTCATTGGAGATTCGGCATTTAGACTATCCGAATATTTAATAATGCCTTATCCCTTCAGCATTGCAGCATTAGATAGCGAGAAAAACTTTAATTACAATCTCTCAAAATGTCGCAGAGTTGTAGAAAATCCTTTTAGTCATCTGAAATCTAGATTCAGGAGAATTGGTAAAGGAATTGATAACAACAGAAGAAATGCCAACAAAATTATAAAAGCGTGTTGTATCCTACACAATTTTTTAATAGAAGAAAATGGCACAGTTGGTTGGAAGCACAAAGAAATTTTGAAAACACAAGACCTCAGCCTACAGACAACGAAATTTATGACAATGACTGTTATGGAAAAACTTTAAGAGATTGTATAGCAGAGTATCTTTTAAATAAAAGAACTTAAATAAAAAAACATTTTAAGTAATTTAGGACTAATAAAAGTAATTTAGGACTAATACTATTTACTAAATTAAGTGTACTTATTAGGACTATAAACATAAATATGTACGTATTTATTAAGCAAATAAAGCAAAACTTCAGTTTTTTAAAAATAATAAAAAAATTGATAAAACAAAAAAAAAAACAAAAAGTGATAAATTGATTTCATCCGATCATTTTTTTCTTTATTTCAATTTTTTCTCTTTCTAGATTTATCAGTTTCTCTTGTAACTTAAGCATTTTCGCATCAAGTGCACTTCTGTCTTCCATATCCTGCTTCATAAGCTCTTTGCTTTCCTTTATTTCTTTTAAAATTTCTTGTTGAAAAGATCTTTTTTTTCTTTGTAGTTATGATTTCCTGAGATGTTGATGCAACTGTCTCTTCAGTATTGCCAGTACAAAAGCTTTTTTCGTTGCTATTACTAGGAAGACAAATTTCGGCATCTATATACTTCTATACTGAAGTTTGCATCGACATCTAAAAGATTTTATGATACAAATATTAAGAATATTTAAATTATTAGTCGATATATTTTATTAACATGCACAAATATGCCAATTATTAATTCTTACCTAAGTTATCTTCCATAAGCTCTTCAACTTTGTTGGATTTGTGCTGACTTATTATAGAGTGAACTCTATTATAAAGTGGCCATGTGGACGGACTACCCCCCCAAAGAACCAATTATTTTCTTTTCCATTCTAAATTTTATTTTATTTTTAGAGATAAAGGACGTATTAAATACATTTAAAAATACCTGTATTTACTGGTCAAGTTATGAATTTTAATACTGATTTCTTTTGAGGTAAAAATGTGACCAATATCCTTCATACTTTCAGACATTTCTTCGAATATATGCGAATTTTTACGGTTGCCTCGAAAACTATCTATATTTTCTTCCCACAATTGCACAAGGACGCTTTCGGAGGCATCAGTCCAGTTCGAACGTTTTTTATAATTTCTCCTGGAAAAAACAGTTTTAATATAACGTTTTTTACATAACTTGTATACTTACTTTGCCATTGTAAAGTTTTTAATTTTTATGAAATTGAAAAATTCGCAAATATTTGGAAAACACTTTTATTAAATTTGTAGATATATATTCGTTTGACATTTAAAATTGTATTTCAACGCAACGGACTTTCAAGGTTGTAGAAATGTTCATGTTTGCACACAAAGTAGTATTTTGCGCAAAAACAGCGTTGTCTATCGTAATTTCAAGTTAATTTCGTCGAAATTAAGTAAACTGAGTTAAGGCCCAACTATAACATGCATAAGCTAGCTTAAGCCACCTTAAGCAACTGTGCAATTACATATAAATCATATGTGGCAAACTATAATGTACTTAACAACACTTTTCGTTGAGTTTCGTCAAATGTCATTTGCTTACGCAAAGTCCGAAACCGATCGCACATTCCGTACGGAAACAGCTGTTTGTCCTTTATGTTTTACATATGAATGTACATTCATAAAAAAATTGTAATGGAGAACGAAAGTGAACAAATTATATCTAAATTTAATATAAAATGTTAAAAAAAGAAGAAAAAGGGAGGCGTTGTATAATAATCGTTATTAAAAAGAAAGAGCATTTTATTGTTTATGAGTTGAGTGATGCACACCGCTTTATTTTTCAGTACTTTTGGCCAAAATTACACATACAGCAAAAAATATAAAATTTTTCTTTCGAAATTTTCTTAAAACTATTAAAAATAATTATTAATTTAATAAAATATGTTTTTTTAACATCTTTTTGTTAACAAATATAATTTATTCTGCAACTGTGTCATAATAGTTTTTAGATTCATGTAAGTACATTGTAGCCACCTAAAAGTCTTCAATAAGTTGCTTAAGCATTTGACAGATTTTTCGTTCATTTTTTGACATTAGCTTAAGCCAGCTTATGCATATTATAGTTGGGCCTTTAATTTGGGCAATGGTAAAATGTATGCGAAATTACGTACTTTCAAGTTGATTTCGGCTGAAATCACGAAATTACTTAATTTCGTGGTAGCCTGAACGGGCTATAAGTTTGACAACTACAATTGAAAACAAACGAAGAAAAAAAGGCAGCTGTTCAATTAACTCTGTATCAGAGAGAATCAAAGCATGTTTTGTTTCGTTTTTTTTTTTCAAACTAAAACATGCAATGTTGCTAACGGTTCTGTGTTAAAATTATCATTGTACAAATATAATGAATGAAATCACAGCTTTATTGTGTTAGAGTAGGCTATTTATGGTGAGTTTTTTATTTTCATTTGATGCAAATAAAAAAATTTATTTCATCATTTTCCTCAACGTTTCGTTGGCTTTTTTCTGACGTCGTCAGGAGAATTTTTATTGATGATTCTAACGACAAATTACAAGAATGTTATATTTTTATAAGGCGACATTAATATTCAAATTCAACTTACAATTCGTTTCCGTTTACATCATTAAATAAATTATAAAATAGTGGACAACTCAACACACTTAAATGTACTTATAATTTAAATAATAATTACCAACAGGAAAATATCACAGTTAAATTAGAACTTAATTTATCACTTTGTTGCAATACATTATTGCAGTTTGGTTTTGTCTTTCTCTTCTTTAGTGTTGATGAATTTTTGTATACGTCGTTGTATCCTTAAACTTTCGAGAGTATATCGTTTGTTTATCTTTTTCACTTTGTTTAATATTTTTACGCCTTCAAAATCTATATTATGTCCCGTTTCTTTTACATATTGAGCTAAAGCTGTTGTCTCTTTTCCTTTATTAATATCAGTTTTATGTTCTAAAATTCTTGTTCCCAGCATTCTTTTTATTGTAACGTATACCTTATTACACATTTCTCTTTCATCACCTTGGTAAGTTATTTCATAAACAACATTATCTATTCTCTGCTTGTCCAGTTTTGTTGTTTTTTGTGTAAAAAGGTGTCTTAGTGTTTGAATGATTTATGTGTAAATATTGTATTCTCGTCATTTAACATTGTTATTGAAGAAATAGGTAGTTTCAATTGTTATTGAAGCTACCTAGTAGATAGATACGAAGAGTGCTGATAACGGACGTAGCTGTCTAGAAAATGCATTCCACTCTGCTGGGTCTAATTTTTTCTTTATCTCTTTATAATTAAGAACTTAAGCCTAAATAATTATTTTATTCATTTAAATATAGTTCATATAAAATTTATATAAAATTTGTTAATTAAATTGTTTGTGATGTATGTATATCGGAAAACTGTTTTTTGTCAATATATTTTGTTGAGGTATTTTGTTGAGATTGAGGTAGTTATAAAATGCATAGCTGTGTTTATTTTCATATTCGTCGGTTGGGTTGAGTGATAATTAATTAGTCTTGAATCAATTTTGGCTTTTTTTCGCGATGATGTCTGTGGGTGAGTGGGTGGGTGGTTTGGTGTGTATGCCACTATTTTTGTAGAGTTTGTACAGGTCATACCGTTTGACATATCAAAATGAAATTTAGTATGTGCCTTTGGTATGTGGAGATAAAGACCTGCATAGTTTTTGGGCATAATCGGGAGGGAGCAAGGGGTAGTTTACCTAACACTCCAAACCGAAAATAATTAATTTTTGCGATTCGAATATACTTTGAACTTTTATTCTTTATGTAATATATCCATAAAAATATCTGTTTCCATTTGGTATGGTAAAGTTGAGTGTAGGCCATTCCAGTTTTTTTTATAAAAACAAAAAAGTATACCTGCGATCTATTCTATAACAGATTCATAAACTTATTTACATTATATTACAACAATTTTGATGGTTCAAAATTTTAATCTTCGCAGTCGCCTTGAACACTATGCAAATATTAAGAATTTTCTAAGAGCTTTATAGCATCAGCATCCAGTGTTTTGACATATTTGCTATATTTATTCCAAAAGGATGATATATATGGATCTGAAGAGTATGATAGGTAATTATCTCGGGCATTTTCTAGAGTGAAATGGTCGTGTTTCCTTGTAGCATTTATTTCTTAGTTCCTGTGCATCTTTTGAAAGAACGCGAATATGAATCATCCCAAAATGTTCTATAATCTCCTTTCCATGAATAAGGAGTTTGTGTATCGAAGAGGGCATATAGTACCATTTATATTTACAAAATGTTACTGTTTTTTTGAATTTTGAAATTTTAAATGAAACAATTTCCCTTCAAGATGCAATTGAAAATGTTTTGCTTATTTTTTTATAGCAATACTAATTATGAGTACTATTTTACCTGTTTTTTGACATTCCCGAAAATTATTTTTGTAAAATAGATTTTTTAAAACCACAATCCCATATCCCTTTTCACACGTAATAAAATCTGGTTTAAAATAGGTCAGTAAGAAATGAAAATGTTCATAAGAAAGTCAAAAGAATATTTTCTAGTTCTGTATATGAAAGTGCCAATTACAGTTTTTTAATCGGTATTTAAAAAGAGCCTGTGGTATTAATACTATAAAACAGCAATTTTTAGAGACAATGATGTAATATTTAAACCATTTTTCTTAACTAGCGTATAATCTTCACATTAAGTTATTTTTTAAGAATTACTTTTTATTTAAAAAGTGATAAAATATTTTCTTAAACAATATTTTTTTTAAATTTTTCCTCTTTGAATAACCGCTAACTGTCTGAAAAATATATACGAGTACATGTGTATATATTAGATATTACCTAAGTATGCAAATGCTTATTAAAAAATGTAAATTTCTATAAAAAAAAGGATTTTCATATCCACATACTTTTTTTTAAGTAATAGTGCGTTATATTGCAATGCTAAATCCAATTTTATTCAACAAATCTACCAACCAATATACACAAAAAACTGAAAAATGCATATTCCAAAATATAGTTCTTAAAGTATTTTGTAAATATTTTGCAGGTTAGCAGCTAAAATTTTTAAGGACGAATAAGTGAAATATATATGGGGTATTCAAACGGTGTCTTATCGAGTCATATTGTCATAATATCATAATATTTTAAAACAGTTTTAAAAAATTGTTGTTGGTTTGTGTGTAAAAAAGTCATAAAAAATTAAGACTTTTCTACATATGATTATTGTTTTGTAATAAATTGGCAAAAGAATTCGGAATTAAGTGTTTAAAGCTATTAAGATAAGCCGGCGATGGTAAAAACAAGTTGCCGCCAAAAAAATCGAAATGCAGAAATTATTATTAAAAATAAATAAATTAATTAAAAATAACACACTAAATTACAATGGTCGTTCACAGCAGTCATATTTTTTCGTTTTATAATTTTATGGCATATGAATTTAGAAAGACCGTTTGAATACCCCAATAGCTATATACCCGTACTAATATCTTAGTGCAAGGGAGTGGAGGAAAAATTGTAGTTTCATCTTAAAAACATATTTCTTTAAATTTTAAGATGGATCGAATAATTGGTCGAAAATTTTTTTAAACAACTTTAATAAAAAATTAACTCTGTTTTATTTGCAATAAAATCACCTATTTAAAAATGTATAATATGACTCTTATACTTTTAAAGTTATAGGTATAGTGGATTCTAACCTTTTAAATACTAACCCTTTATTTATCTTAAGCACTGTGTAATAAATAGTGCTTAAACATGCAATCCTGTAAGTTCTAAACTAATTTACATCTCTGAGCTAGGATTGTTAAGTTAAGTACAAGGCGAATTCATACCAGGTGGAGTTGATAGCCCAGATAATGTTTTTTGCTTTTGTTTTTTTGCTAATGTCTTGTCAAAAATACATTGTTTCATATCTGCTAATCTAATGTCAAAGTTGTTGTTTTATTATAGTTGTTGCTCTACTGCTCACACCTGGTATGAATTCGCCTTGGTTAAGTATCAAGTATTCGTTAAGCTATTGAGATAAAATAATTAAATAAATTACAAGAGCATTTCTTGTTTGAACTTGAGTCGTGGTCAGTCGTTTTATTTACTGAGAGATATTACATGGCGACCGTGAGGGAAAAAGTATGAAGTGCAAAAAAGAAACTTATAATTTTTTTAACAAGAAGTGAAATTAAAAGTTCATCATGATTAAAAAAAAGTGATCTCAACTAATTAAATTTTTTTAATAAAATTGAAAAAACTTAAAGAGAAAAATATATTTAATTCTAAATCAAACAGAAAAAGTGAAAATTTACATATATATATATATATATATATATATATATATATATATATATATATATATATATATAAATATATATATATATATATATATATATATATATATATATATATATATATTGTAACGCCAAAAGTCGTTGCTTGTTTTTGGCAACACAAATATATAGTATTAAGTCAGAAATTGAATTATGTTTTGTTCTAGTTATTTTTATTTTTTTTTATGAAATGAATATTAATATTAATTTTAAGTTAATTGTTAATGCAAACTAGGATAAATAAGAACGCCATCTATTGCCCAAATGCTCATCTCGTTATACACGGTTGATTTGTTTTTTATAATTATATAAGCGGTTGATTGTTGTTACTACCAAGAACACAGCTGTTCCTACTGTCATCAGTATTAATACGTATGTACATGAGTGTGTGTATTATATTGTGTAGAACAAAAGGGTATAAAAGCTCGACTTGTTGAATGATTTGGGGAGTTGAGTTGCGACTGCCGTGAAGGTAAGAACTAAACTTTCGTGGATTTTATAAGTCCCAATAATTTTTAGTGATTATCCTCATAGTAGAAAAATAATTCAACTTAAAAGGGATAACACGAAGTGCGTCTAGTGGATTCTCTAAATCTCTGTAAACAATTCGTGTTATCTCTGAGCGCGTTTTACAGCTCCATGGCGGTGGTAACTAAGGAGGACTTTGTAAGGCCCCTTATAAATCAACGAGTAGCGCTGACCATTCAGGAAGGAGCACTCGAAGACGTGGGCAAAAGTGTTTATTCTGGTTTTTTTTTGTTACGAAAATTAGAAATAAAAGATGAAATTATAAGGTTGTAATTTCTTGTGTTTTATTGTGCGACCCTGGACGTCGCTGAGTTTACCCTAGCAATATTACGCGACAGAAAAGGTCGTGACAATTGGCGCCCGAGCAGGGACATCAGTTTATATTCATAAAAAAAAAACCAAATAATAAGGGAGGATTTACATCACGGAAAATGTTGAAGAACTCATGGGCTTACACCTTACGAAGAGACGAGTTGGTTAAGTACCTCAGCCAGTTCGATCAAGACTCTTCAGGCAATGTCGAGGACCTTCGGAAGCGATTTGCCAAATTCCTAGCCACTGAGCATCCGGCCGCCCGAATGTCTGAGCTGCTGACGCTACAAGCGGTGCATGATGGCAATAATAGTATGACTGGCATAGCTTCAGGTGGAAAGTTGCCAGCATCGAATGAAACAACAAGTCCCACACCATCGCCAGTAAAACCTGAAGGGGTCGCATCAGACATGAATAAACTGCTAGTTCCAGAAAACCGTCCGAGCCGATTAGGATCCCCCAGCTCCCTAAAGACTACACAAGCCATACCGGATGCGGTACAATCTTCACAAACCGAAGAGCGTCTGCGGGTCATTGAGGTAGTGCGAAAATGGGGAATAAAATACAAAGGCGGGAGAGACCCATTAGGATTTACGGAACGCCTAGAAGTACTAGCGGTCATGTATAACGTCGAGCTGAACCAGTTGCCGCGGGTGATGCCGGAAGTCCTACAAGAAAAAGCCCTGGTGTGGTACCGCAACAATAATAAACACTGGACGCAGTGGGGTACTTTTAAAGAAGATTTTTTTTCGTTTTTCCTCCCTCCGCGATATTTTGAAAAACTGGAAGACGAGATTCGAAAGAGGATCTAAAAACCTCGAGAGACCTTTAAAGACTATGTGTTGGCCCTACAGGAATTGATGCGTCCTACAAAACTTTCCGAAACACAAAAGATGGAAAGAATTTTCCATAACGCTCACCCAGACTACCAGTGGTATATTCGTAGGAAGGATTTTAGCACATTAGACGAACTTCTTCAGCTGGCCGATGATCTTGAAAGCATTCCAAAGTCTTCCCAACATGGCCGAGGAGAACAGCTTCGAATGATATGGGATAGCTACAAGCCAAATTATAGAGCCAGAGTACCTAAATCACAGGAAACCCTACCTTATGCAAAAAGGGAGAAAGAAACCCAGCTTTTCTGGGAGAAGGGAAGAGTTAAGGCCCTGATGAAAATTGAAGACAAACTAATGTCAGCGATCGTGGACACAGGAGCCACGAAAAGTTTTATTTCCGCTAAGCTTTCACAACAATTAGCCACCCAAATAGCCCATAAGCCCGTTCATATAGAAGTGTTTCTTGCCGATGGCTCAAGAAGAGTTATAACTGAAGCCGTACACGTAAGGGTAATCTTTGGCAACAAGGCAATTATGTGTGATTTCCTAGTCATGAAGGAAGCCATGGAAGATATTGTGCTGGGATTAGATGCACTTCAACATCTGGGTACAACTATTAGCTGTGCCGGACACAAAGCAAGCTATCGTCCCGGGAAAAGACAAAAGGGGAATGGTGACGGAGAGATCGGTACGGAAAAGGTAAGAAGTATTTATAATTTACCTGTAAGTTCCACGGAATTCGTCAACGAGGATCGACAGGTATCTATTAGCGATAAAAGCGCAATAGAATTATTCCTGGACACAGAACTTGCTAAGTTCCAAAATATGAAAGGTTTATCCAATATCGCTAAACACAAAATTGTTATGAAAGACGATCGACCAATAAAAATTCGATATGCCCAAAGAAATCCGGCCATGCAAGCTATCATTGATGCAGAAGTGAACAAATTAATGGAACTGGGGTGCATTGAACCCTCCCGTAGCCCTTTCAGTTTTCCGATTACGCTAGTGAAAAAGAAAAATGGCACTTGGCAAACCTGTATGGATTTTCGACAGTTAAATATGCGATCTGTACCGGATGCTTACCCGTTACCTAGAATCGACAGCATTTTGGACAGATTACGAAATGCCAAATTTATCAGCAGCCTGGATTTAAAAGATGGCTATTGGCAAATTCCTTTAGAGGAGGAAAGTAAGAAGTATACAGCTTTTGCAGTTACTGGTCGTGGATTGTATCAGTGGCGAGTGATGCCGTTCGGACTCCACTCTGCCCCAGCAACGTTTCAAAGAGCATTAGACAGGGTAATTGGTCCTGAAATGGAACCCTACGCTTTTGCTTATCTCGATGATATTATTGTCATTGGAGCTACTTATGAGGAGCACAAAAATAATCTGAAAGAGGTATTCCGACGCCTAAGGGCAGCAAATCTTAAAATCAATACGGAAAAGTGTGAATTCTTCAAAACCCAAACAAAATATTTGGGCCACATCATAACTCCTAATGGCATTCAAACAGATCCCGATAAGGTAGCGGCCATAACTAAAATGGTAGCGCCAAACAATGTTAAGGAAGTACGACGCTTTCTAGGTGTAACATCGTGGTACCGCCGATTCGTACCGGACTTTGCAATCATTTCCAAACCCTTGACATCCCAACTGAAGAAGGGTAAACACTGGAAATGGGGCGAAGAACAACAAAATGCCTTTCAGACACTGAAAGCCAAACTTACCAAGGCCCCAGTGCTACCTTGCCCTGATTTTAAAAAGTCGTTTACACTGCAGACGGATGCAAGTGAATACGGATTGGGCGCGGTGCTGACCCAAAACCTCGACGGCGCAGAACGGGTGATTGCCTATGCTAGCCGACACCTAAATGGAGCTGAAAAAAACTATTCAGCTACAGAGAAGGAATGTCTGGCAATAGTCTGGGGCATACGTAAAATGAGATCGTACTTAGAAGGATATGAGTTCATAGTTGTTACCGACCACTTAGCGCTTAAGTGGTTAAATAGCATCGATAATCCTACTGGAAGATTAGCACGCTGGGCGCTTGAACTGCAGCAGTACCGGTTCACAATACAGTATCGGAGAGGCAAGCAGAACGTTGTGGCAGATGCATTATCAAGACAGCCTGTGGACGCCTGTAACGTCATAAAAGTAACTGACACCACTCCGTGCTCTTGGCTACAACAGCGAATGGATGAAGTAAAACAGAATCCTGAGAAATTTCCTAATTTCTCTGTCATCAACAACCAGCTCTACAAACGTTTTTCCCGCGGAGTGAATGATGAAGACTGTACCCCTTGGAAGTTGTGCGTCGCAGGTCCTTTAAGGAGACAGGTAATAGGTGAAAACCATGATACCCCCGTGGGCGGACACCTGGGTACAAGGAAAACCTTAAATAAGGTGGCTAGTCGGTATTATTGGCCAGGAATGTCCAGAGATGTCAGCCAATACGTCCGAAAATGCAAGTCGTGTCAGAAGTACAAAGTAGCACAGCAGTTGCCTGCGGGCGAGATGCTAACCCGTATTCCAGAAGAGCCGTGGGCCACCATATGCGCCGACTTTGTAGGACCTCTACCTAGAACTAAACACGGGAATACGACCCTGCTCGTTTTGTTTGACAGATTTTCAAAATAGTGTGAATTGGTGCCGCTCCGGAAAGCAACGGCAGAGAGCCTGATAAAAGCCTTCCGTGAACGCATAATTTCCCGCTACGGTGTGCCGAAAAAGATAATCACGGATAATGGCACGCAGTTTACATCAAGGATATTTAGACGATGGTTAGAAGAGATGGGAGTACAACAACAGTGCACCGCCCCATATACCCCTCAGGAAAACCCAACGGAAAGGGCAAATCGTACTATAAAGACGATCATTGCACAGTTCTCCGGTAGGCAGCATAATACATGGGACGATTTATTACCAGAAATCATGTTAGCCATTAACACTAGCGTAGCGGAGTCCACCGGTTACTCTCCGGCTTACCTTACGCAAGGGCGAGAGCCACGGTTACCCAAGGCCTTATACGACAAAGTGACTATAGGCACGGGATCACGCAATCCAGTACCATGCGAGCGAGCGAATGAGCTAAAGGAGGTATTCCAAATTGTGAGACGTAATTTGGAGATTGCTGCACAAAAGCAACAATACCATTATAACTTACGTCGCCGTTCATGGAAACCAAGAATCGGCGAACAAGTGCTTATACGACAGCACCCGCTTTCAAAAGCAATCGACAATTTCGCTGCCAAATTAGCCCCGAAATACGAAGGACCATACGTGGTAATGGAATTTATATCTCCCGTGATAGTTAAAGTCAGTAATCAAAGAAATAATGAACAACGAACGGCACACATTGGCGAACTAAAGTCTTATTATCCATAAGTTACTAATCTCGGGTCACCGTTTTTTTTTCCTTGTAGATTATTTACCCACAACAAAGTCAAAGGCAGTTGAAGAAGATGACTCCAAATACAAAGAAGTTTGAAAGACCGAAAGCCAAATTTCAAGAGAATCTAAGACGTGCGCAGGACAAAGGAAGAAGGACCATATTGTTAGATGATGACTTCCCGAGTACCAGCAAAGGTAGAGTACGAACTACAAAACCTTCGAGACAACCGAAAACGCCTCTAACCAACAAACGTAAGGGCTCGCGTCTCCAATCAGGACACAGAAATACGCGTATTAGGAGCATTACCTCGCAATTCCACCCTTCTAAGGCCAACAAAAAGGTGTTCGACGCGGAAGATTTGTGCAAAATGCCGCTGCCAACAGAATCACCACCACCACCACCACCGATATACGATGACAGTCTCTTGGAAAGTCCTCATAGAGCAGAATCACCACCACCGGCCCCACCCATATACGATGACAGTCTCTTGGAAAGTCCTCATAGAGCAGAATCACCACCACCGGACCCACCGATATACGATGACAGGTTCTTGACAAGTCCTCATAGGGAAGAAACACCACCACTACCTTTCCCCGAGGGGGAAGAAGTATTTATTGAAAATCCGCCGAACCTGGCAACGCCACCACCACCTTTTCCATTGTACGAGGAAATTCTACATAATTCCCCGATGTCAGTAGGAAAAACTTACAACGACCAGGGTTACTATACATTAGAAGACCTACGGAATTCGGCCGATCCAATATTAGAGGAGATTATACGTTTGTTCTTTGGAGCCGAAGAGCGTACCATCGAGTGTCGGCCGCCTTCACCACCATCTCCCCAGACGATTTCCACACTAGACTGGGAGGATGAGGGATATTGTTACCCGTCACCGCCTAAGCGAAGAGGACTGGCATCGGTGGAATTTCAAGATCGGCAGTACCGACAATGGGGTCTGCAATGTTATGAGCGGGCCATGATCGTGCGGCTTCTAGTACCGGCAACACAGCACACTCCCCAGATAGAATGGAATTCATCCTCACGTATTGTTCCGGAAATCACAAGCAGCCAGACCTTCCTAAGTCCCGGCAGCGCAGCCAATAGTAGTGACGCTATAACTATTCCGAGGACACCAGGTAGGGAATGGTTCTGTAATTGGATCCGTGAGTACAATTCAACACTTCCACGAAGTTAACCGAAATCAATCAACGGGGACGAAATCTCGGTACAAACAACTTCACCCATGGCTGCGACACCTACGACGGTGATTTCGTCGAACGCGTCACCGCTGTCTCACCCCTCACCATCAAAGGAAGAGCTAGTAGAAAGATCCACCACGCCTCCGATACCAACTGTTTCTTGCTGGGTGAATTATACACAAGCCCCCCCTGAATTAAGACAGGCCATTGATGATGCAATAGGCCACAAAACTAATAGGCGGCAAATACGATTCCGAAGACAGATTCGAGGACAAGAATATCGAGTAGCGATTGCACGTAGCGGACAGGTGCAGATCCAGTGGTTCCAACCATGAAACCTGAGTGAAGTTCCTTAAGTCAACGAGAGGGGTAGTGTAACGCCAAAAGTCGTTGCTTGTTTTTGGCAACACAAATATATAGTATTAAGTCAGAAATTGAATTATGTTTTGTTCTAGTTATTTTTATTTTTTTTTATGAAATGAATATTAATATTAATTTTAAGTTAATTGTTAATGCGAACTAGGATAAATAAGAACGCCATCTATTGCCCAAATGCTCATCTCGTTATACACGGTTGATTTGTTTTTTATAATTATATAAGCGGTTGATTGTTGTTACTACCAAGAACACAGCTGTTCCTACTGTCATCAGTATTAATACGTATGTACATGAGTGTGTGTATTATATTGTGTAGAACAAAAGGGTATAAAAGCGCGACTTGTTGAATGATTTGGGGAGTTGAGTTGCGACTGCCGTGAAGGTAAGAACTAAACTTTCGTGGATTTTATAAGTCCCAATAATTTTTAGTGATTATCCTCATAGTAGAAAAATAATTCAACTTAAAAGGGATAACACGAAGTGCGTCTAGTGGATTTTCTAAATCTCTGTAAACAATTCGTGTTATCTCTGAGCGCGTTTTACAGCTCCATCGCGGTGGTAACTAAGGAGGACTTTGTAAGGCCCCTTATAAATCAACGAGTAGCGCTGACCATTCAGGAAGGAGCACTCGAAGACGTGGGCAAAAGTGTTTATTCTGGTTTTTTTTTGTTACGAAAATTAGAAATAAAAGATGAAATTATAAGGTTGTAATTTTTTGTGTTTTATTGCGCGACCCTGGACGTCGCTGAGTTTACCCTAGCAATATTACGCGACAGAAAAGGTCGTGACAATATATATATATATATATATATATATATATATATATATATATATATATATATATATATATATATAAAATGAATAAAGAAATTAATAAGTAAAGGAGAAAAATCTTTTAATTTAATTAAAAAGTTATGCTTGTGACTCAATATTTTCTTTAAGCAATAAATTTCATAATTAACAAAATAAGTGTGAAGCTGTTTTCGCCCTAGTGATAAAATTGCCTAACGAAATTTTTGCAAAAATTTTATAAATTAAACATGTGGAAAAAATTTGAACCCGTTATAAAATTCTAAAGCCGTAAGCCGTTACAGAATTCATATAAAAATTAAAACAATAGAAAAATTAATAAAAATGTTTCATAATGAATAAGTAAAAAAAAGTAATGAAAACCAAAAAAAAAGAGACGTAAAAGAAATCAAGAATAAATTTTGTGAAGAGAAAGGACAAAAAAAGAGCGAGTAAAGTGACTATCTTTAAAAATAATATCAATAACAGTTAATAAAAAAAAATTAAAAGAAGATATATTTAATAACTAAAGATCATACACAAAAATAAAACCAATAAAGCAAAATATTAATGACAGTGAAAGCAAATTATTACATTAACAAATAATGCAGTTAATTAACTAAAGTTAAAAAAAAAACTAAATAATGCTATTCAAATAGAAATAAAACATTTTTTTGTACACGAACTGCACCATAATTTTTACTTCAAACAACAACAACAAAAACTACAAAATTCTAATTTTAAAATGAAATACATACATATGGAGCAAACTCTCCTAAAGTAAATGTACATTTTTATATATTTTCGTTCAGTGTATCTTGTGAACGAATCTGCCTAATAAGCAGACATAACATAACTTGCAACCCGAATACTTAAAACAAGTGTTCATGCCCAACGTACATGATGTATGCATGTGGTTGGTAATTTGACGAACGCTTCCGTCGACCGTGTGAATTTGCACCGTCAACGGAATTCCTTACTTTTAATTTGGTATGTTTAACCTTTAACTGACGAGGTGAAATTTTGGGACATAGTTTATGACGTGGTGGTAAATTTGACACCTCTTAATTTTACTAAAAAAAAATTAGTAAAAAATAAGTTTTGATAATTATTTGTTTTTTAAAAATAAGCTACTATATTTTTAATTACAAAAAAAAAGAAAACAAAAATTGTTTTTATTCGTTTGAACAAAACAGGTACTTTATTTCACAAACCTTTTTTTTAAATAAAAAAAACGACGTATAAATAACTTTAAAAAAAAATATGAATTAAAAAAAAAAAACAAAAACTTAAAGGGCATTTTTCACAGCCAAATGTATACATTTAAAGATATAAAAGAGATCATAAAAAAATAGTCAGGTGTAAAAACTGCAGGTCCACCTTATAGGTGGGTTTTTACTCATCAAAATCTGTGTTCGCACAGTGTAAGCATGTACGTTTGCTGCATCCCATACACATTGGCTTACTACATTGCAGACAAAAGTGTGTAGTTTTTCGCTTTAGCCTAGTCGGGCATATGTGGCATAACTTACGAGCAACATGGATCGGTTCTACTGGAGGCGGAGGTACTGAGTCCGGACCCAAAATTTTACCAATTGTGTCTCGTAATACCCGAGGGAGCTTTTGGTTGTGTTGATGTCTTTGCAGATGTGGTAAAATCATTTGTCTTGCAAGCTTTTTCAAAAAGTCTCCTCTTGAGCTGTTATCATAATCCTTTGAAGATTGATAAATAATGAAAGAGTTGACACCACAAATATCCAAAATTCTATAAAATATGGCTAATGGCCAGCGGCGTGTACGTTGACCGGATGAATAAATCGAGCATTTCTTATCGAGCTCATCCACTCCACCTTTTGTATTGTTATAATCAGCTATCATTGCAGGTTTTAAAGTGAGTGGGTCATCTTCTTTTTTGTGATGCATGGAGGACAATAATACAACAGCACGATTTTGACGAGGCACGTAGGATAAAATAGTGACATCTTTGGTAAAACCATATATGCAGGACCCCAACGGTCTATTTTTTTGGGCAAAAATTCTGGTGGAATCTCTCTTTTGTTCTTTTTCAGCGTACCTAAATAAGTTCGTTCTCGTTTTTTAAGTTCTTCCACCAGCTGGAGTGATGAAAACCAATTGTCAGCAGTTATATTTCTTCGGCTTCCTTCTATTATTTTAGACAGCCTTATTACTGATTGTGTTGGTACTGCAAGTCGTTTTTCTTCATTTGTTAGACCAACTGCATCCGAGTTTTTTCCAAAGTATATATAAGCATTTGCAAGATATTGCGTGCGTGCATCAGTCAATGACATTATCTTAATGCCATATTTTGCGGGTTTCTTTGGCATGTAAATTTTGAACTTGCATCTGCCACGAAATGGTACCAACATTTCATCCATGCAGGCATGAGTACCAATTGAATAACAGTTTTCTATAAATTTGTTGAATATAGCGGAAACTGCTGCTGTTGGGTCGTTCAATAATCGTTGAGTTATCAAATCTTTTGCAATTTAGAATACAAAGAAACCGGTTCTTCGACATTGTAGCTCTAAAAACTTCTCTGCCCGTTCCATCAGTTGCAAAAATAAATTGAGCGACCTCGTGGTTAGACTTAAATACGGATGTGTAAATCAAGATACCGAAAAATGCACGCAATTCTATTTTATCTAGTATTTTCGCTTCAGTTTGTGCTGTTAGATCAAATTTTGCTTTCAATATTGTATTTGTATGTTCTAAAATCATGTTCTCCATATCGCTATCAAAAATTCGCGACCAATATCAATATAAATCCTTTTCCGATTGCTGTTATGTAGCAACTGGTAACCTCACAATATTATGAAGAGGAGTCTTTACGCAGCGTGTTGATTCCAATGCTGACCACTTGAACCCGTTTTTTCCATAAAAGTAGTTTACAGCAGATTCACATACATTTTCATCAACAACTAGTTCTTCTTCGGATCGACAATTTCGTCGTCGACTTCGCATATATCGTCATCGTCCTCAAAACATTCCTCAAGAAATTGAGATATGTCTGAATCACTGAGTTTTTTTGGATTCGACATGATCTGTAAACATTAATAGCACTTCACGTAATTAAAAAAATATGGAATATAATGTTTTTGAAATAAATAATTTTTTACCAACAAGAAAACAGACGAGTGGTAAAAATAATTCCACGAAAATTTTACGTTAATTTCGATGTGGGGTAAATTTGTTTCTACTATATACTTACGCTACCGCTGATGTGGTGGTAAAATATTTTCAAAGAAAAACATACGTAAATGCCGAGGAGTGGCAATTTTTACACCAGCATGTGCGTAGCTCCGCTCGTGCTATGTCTAACTCAGCCAAAACACAACTGAATGACAACGATCACAATATATGAAGATACTAAGAGAATTAAATTGATTGAGCGCAATGGAAGAGAGAATTTTAAAAAAATGTAAAGAGAGGGTAAAATTTACCACCGCCTCGTTAGTTAAAGGTTAAGTTAGCTTGTAAGCATGAATAAAAATAATAAATAATCAGTTAATAAAGAGACTTCAATAAGAACAAAAGGTTTTTTTATTTACTCGCAACTACAAAACTGGCGACGAGGATAAAAAATTAACTTAAAGAAAGTTAACAAATTAAATTGAATAAAAATAAATTAAATTGAATTAATTAAAATGAATTAATTTAAAAAAAAATTAACTTAAAGAACAAAATATTAAAGTGGCAGAAATATGTATAAATTAATTAAAACAAGAGAACATTTAAAAAAAAGAAGTCACCCAAATGATATAGAAAACATTAGTTAAAATTAACTATTAAAAATATATAAAATACATACAAATTAAACTAAAATTTAAGTGTGGTGTAGTAAAATTTACTGATAATAGTGCAACAATAACAATAACAACACGTTTAGAAAAATAAACAAAGGTTTAACAGTGGAAAAGAAAAATTTCAACTACAAAAAAAAGGGATAAAATCAACAGCGAAGACAACATTAACACCTACACAAATCAACAAGCAAACCTTCGAAAAACAACAAAATATCAACGTTTCCAGTATAAGACCAACAACAAAGTTTTAAAACAACGGCAGAGTATCAACAAAAACAACAAAGCTTGCAGTATATTATCAACAACACAGTTTAAAACAACGGCAGAGTATCAACAAAAACAACAAAGTTTACAACATAATATTTACAACAAGGAGGATCAACAATCCTGGAGAAGAGATAGCGGACACAAGGATATTAACAGAGTAAATAAGATTAATTTATTTTTATACATTATTTAATAAGTAGTGTGTACCTTTTTGTATTATGTGCTTAAGTGATAAGGGGTTTATAGATCAGTTTCAGTTTTGATAAATAAATGGAAAATTAATTTTTTTTGAGAAAGGAAAAACCAATTTGCAGTTTTGCTTCTGTACAAGGCGTAGTATAGTGTTTTTTTTTTTGTTGAAATGGAAAATAATATGGTGCAACAATTTAATCTGGTAATGAAATGTATCAGAGAGATCCCAACATTCGATGGGAAGGAACAAAGCCAACTGCCCGATTTTTTGGAGCAGGTTGAAGCTCTGCTACCATCTGTCGCGGCATTTGAGGAAAACAACAGAAATATTCTGTTTGGATATGTCAAAAATAGATGCGTGGGAAAAACAAGAGAGGCAATACATAGGTATGGAGTGATAGGAACTTGGGAGGTGTTGAAGGAGATTCTTATAGATAACTTTGGGGAAAAGGAAACTAGTAGGGAATTATTAGACAAACTAAAAACCTGGAGGTTGGACGCAACAATAGGCTACATAACAGGAGGATGACGCATGCTGAAGAGGGTTTTTCTGCGGACGAAATAAATAGAATTTCATTAGCGGTTTTTAAAGACCACCTACCTGAACCGACAAAAACTATAATTTTCGCCAGAAACCCACAGGCTTTAGAGGCAGCTTTCAAAATTATTCTTGAAGCCAGGCATCAAAATTATACGGCCCTTGTAAACGGACAAAGTAATGAAAACAATAGATCACCTTATAGGACAAATTTTAGTAATGATATAAGAAACACAAATTCTATAAATAGAAGGCCTGACTACACTGCCAACCGTAGGAATAATAATAACAATAGTAACAACCGATATTTTGGTAGTGATAATACTAATACTGGTAGTACCAATAGAAGTAACTATCAAAACAACAATAGATTTAATAACACACAGAGATTAGATATGGGACGACAGTCGGACCAAACTAGGAACTCGCGTCATTCGCGTAGAAATGACGAACCGATGGACATCGGAAACTCAAATGTATATTTTCATGGGGTAGACCAAAACAACTTCCCTATATAACTATAGTAAACCCGATTAAGACGTTACGTTTCATTATTGATACTGGAGCCGAATTCAGTATAATCAACGAAAATCTTTGTAATTCAAAATGGAAACGTGATGTTAATGTAACTTTAAGAGCCATGGGAAATGAATTTAAAGTAACAAAACTTTGTAAATTCCCCATATTTGATGAATTTAGTTCAGACTATTGTTGTGAATTTTTGGAGTTTAATTTTAATGATAAAAAATAATATTTTAGCAGATCTTGATTGTGTTGTAGATTATAGAAATAGGCATATAAAAACAAAAGCAGCATGTATCCCTATCTACCTTAATAAAAGCGAAGAGGATTATAAAATTATGTGTAACAATATAAACGTTGTTGCAATTCTCAACAACGAACTAGAATGTAGTGACACAAATTCCATATCTGACTTAAACTTATCGCACTTAAATACGGTGGATAGAAGCAAATTATTGTCGATACTCAAAATACACAATAAAACGTTTTACAGTGAAAATGAAAATTTAACTTTTACAAGTAAAATAAAACACAAAATAAATACACAAAACGAAATTCCGGTGTACTCAAAATTATACAGATACCCGGAAATACACAAGGAAGAAATTAATAGACAGATTGAAGAAATGTTAAGACAAGGAATTATAAGAGAATCTTCCAGCCCTTATAACAGCCCTGTTTGGATCGTGCCAAAAAAGACTAATTCACCAAATATTCAAAGATGGCGTCTGGTAATTGATTATAGAAAATTAAACAGTGTAACCATTGAAGACAGATTCCCAATTCCAAATATTGACGATATATTTGATAAGCTGGGAAGATGCCAATATTTACAACTATTGACCTAACGCAGGGTTTTCACCAGATAGAGATGGATGAAAAAGACATCCACAAAACAGCTTTTACAACCGCAAGTGGGCATTACGAATTTTTGCGAATGCCTTTCGGCTTGAGAAATGCACCCTCAACCTTTCAAAGGATAATGAATGAGGTCTTGAGGGAATATATCGGTAAAATCTGTTTGGTGTACTTAGACGATATTCTGGTGTTCTCTACAAGTATAGTGGAGCATCTGGAGTCTCTAACTAAGGAATTGAGTTGTTTGCAAAAAGCAAATTTGAAGGTCCAATTAAGCAAATGTAGCTTCCTGAAACAGGAGACAGAGTTCTTAGGACATCTGGTTACTTGTGACGGTATAAAACCGAATCCAAAAAAAATAGAAGCTATAGACAAAATTCCCCTACCAAAGAATCAAAAAGAAATTAAATCTTTTTTAGGAATAACAGGCTACTATAGGAGGGTTATAAAAGACTACTCAAAAGTAGCATTTGCTCTGGTGAAGTGGTTAAAGAAAGGAGCCAAAATTAGTCTAAAAGATAAAGATTATAAAGACGCGTTCGAGAAATTAAAAACTCTTATTAAGTCGGACCCTATTTTAGTACACCCCAACTTTTCAAAGAAATTTACATTGGTCACAGATGCTAGTGATTTCGCTCTGGGGGCGGCGTTGATGCAGAGCGATAAAATTATCTGCTATGCTAGTCGATCCCTCAATGGTCACGAAAAAAACTATAGCACCATAGAGAAACAACTCTTGGCTATAGTTTGGGCAACGAAGTATTTTCGGCCCTATTCATTCGGTAGACAGTTTACGGTAAAAACAGACCATAGACCTTTAGTATGGCTTACTAATTTAAAAGAACCCAATGCAAAATTGCAGCGTTGGAAAATAAAGCTTAATGAATTTGATTTTGACATTAGCTACATAAAAGGTCAAGAAAACGTGGTGGCTGATGGCCTGAGTAGAATTGTTGCGAATGATGAAATAATCTTGAATTTGAATGAATTGTTTGAAGACGACATGAATACGGTGCACAGTGCAGAGACTGATAGCATCGATTTCATAAAAATCACTGAGAATCCTCTGAATGTATTCAAGAACCAACTTATTTTGAAAAAAGGAGATAGGAAAACATTCAGCAAGAAAATTATGTAAAGAGGGAAAATAAGAGAAACATGGACAGTAATATCAGAAGAAAACCTTCTTGAGACGATGAAGGAAAAACTACCACAAAGGGCGCTGTTGGTAGTGTTTTATACTTCTATATACTCTTTATGAAATTTCAAGATATGTACATAAAGTACTTTATTAGAAATAAAAATTTAAAAATGCAGAGAACAAACACTCTGTTGGAAGATATAACCGATGAAGGTAAAATTCTCCAAATAATAGAGACATTACATTTTGAAAACAATTATAGAGGAATAAATGAAATTTTCGCGGAAGTAAAGAAAAAATTCTACTATCCAAATTTACAAAAGCTTATACAAAAGTATATTAATAATTGCGAAATATGCTGATATGTATTTATAAATAAGTTCTCTTAGTTATTAAGTTCTCTTAGTTAAGTTATTATAAGATTTACTACTGTTTATTATTAAGCTTTGAATACCAAATAAATCAGTCTTTAAGTAGAACTCAAACGCACTGGTTTTAGTGAATATAGCATTGGAGACGACGGTAAAAAGTTCAATGGTGAAAGACGAAAAAGAAAAAGACAAAGTTGCAAATAAAGAAGTACAAATGGCAAAATTTGTCGGTACAGCGGAACCCTTTATATTAGGGGATGATTTTGTTCTATATGTTCGAAGATTAGATCACTTGTTTAAATTAAATGCTATTAAAGATTCAGAGAAAATTGGATTCTTATGCAGTTTTGGTGGTGCTGAATTATATAAGATTATTGTTTCATTAACGGCTCCAAAGACTGAGGATGATTTTTCATATACAGAGTTGGTTACTAAGTTAAAAAACCATTTAAAGCCAAAAAGAAACGTGATTGCTGAGTGCTATAAATTCTTTAAAACAAACAGAACTGTAAGTCAAAAATTGGGCGATTTTGTTATTGAGCTGAAACAACAAGCACAATACTGCGAGTTTGGTGATTTTTTAAACATGGCATTGCTGATTCAATTTGTGTGTGGAGTTAATGACGAAAAAATACAACAACGTTTGTTGAGTGAAAGCAATTTAAACAAATTTGAAAAGGCAGTAGAATTAGCAAATGCAGTCGAATTGACAACAACAAATATAGAGATGATCAAAGATGAAGAGGAGGAGGCAAATCTTAACGTTGTGAGGAAGAAGGGGTATGACACATTAAAAAGAGATGACAGAGCAGAACATCGAAGCAGCGCAGTCAACAATAACTCATCTAACAGCTACAATAAAGCATCAAGTAACGGGAAACAAAATTTTTATAAAAATGTTGTATGTTTCTATTGTGGTAAGCCAGGCCATGTACAAAGATTTTGTAAAAAGAAGAGGGAAAATTTTAAAATTAAGAGTTTAGAGGAAGAGTATGAAGAGGAGGAGGGTAATTCTAACTATATAAACAATATTTCTTCTCTTAAAAATATGCCTCTTAAAATTGAATTATGTATTGAGAATTTTAATATGGAATTTGAAGTAGATTCAGGGGCGGTCGTTACTGTAATTCATAAGGAGGATTATTATAAATATTTTTCTAAAATTAAAATGTTAAATGAGGAAAAATCTTATGGATTAATTTCTGGGGAAAATGTTAAGACTTTAGGTGAATTTATGGTAAAAGTTAAGTTTAGAAATTGTAATTTTTATCTGAAATTAATAGTTTTGAGTATAGAAGTATATTTCAATCCATTATTGGGTAGAAATTGGTTAAATGAAATTTTTTGTGGATGGGAAAGGTTTTTTACTGAATATGATTGTGGTAATATTAGTAGGACAGAGGCTAATTCTGAATTTAAATCTAAAATTATGAATTATGATAATGTTGATGTAACAATGATAAATTCGGAATCAAAATTTAATAAAATAAAGTTTTTGGAAAAGTATAATGCTATTTTTACTAAATCGAATGATTCTGTCATAAGAAATTTCAAAGCGGAAATAGTATTGAAAAATGATTCATACCCAATTTTTTGTAAGGCCAGTACTGTTCCATATGGACTAAAATCTAAAGTGGAACAGGAAATTCAAAGATTATGTGACGAAGGCGTGTTAGTGCCAGTGACAAGAAGTAGTTGGGCCAGCCCTCTAGTTATTGTTAATAAAGGGGATGGGTCAATCAGACTATGTGTAAATTGCAAGAGAACGGTTAATAAGTTTGTGGAAATGGAGCATAGTGCAATACCGCGTATAGATGATATATTGGCGTCAATGGCCGGATGGAAAGTTTTTACTAAGTTGGACTTAACTGGAGCCTACTTACAGGTTTCTGTTTCTGAGCGGTCCAGGGAGTTACTTACTGTAAATACACATATTGGCTTGTTTCAATTCACTAGGCTTGTTTTCGGTCTTAAAACAGCTCCTCAAATATTTTGTTCCATAATTGACCGGGTTTTACGTGGCATTGATGACGTTCAAGTATATTTCGATGACATTTTAATTGGTGGGAAATCCAAAGCTGATTGTAAAAATAATTTGACCAAAGTGTTGGATAGGCTTTTGGAATATAATGTTAAAGTTAATTTGGAAAAATGTGAATTTTTTAAATCAGAGATTGATTATTTAGGCTACCGTATTAACGAAACTGGTATAACCCCAAGTCCACAGAAAGTAGACGCAGTTGTTAACGCTCCAGAGCCTAGTAACAAAACTCAGTTAAAGTCGTATCTAGGAATGATTAATTACTACAATAAATGTATACCTAATCTGTCAGGTACACTTCAGTGTTTGTATGATTTAACAAAGGAAAGTGTACCTTGGAAATGGGAAAAGGAACACAGTGAGTGTTTTCAGCACAGCAAAATGTTAGTAAATAACATTGATGTTCTGACACACTACGATCCTAAAAAGCCAATTATTGTCTCTGCGGACGCTAGTCCATATGGGGTTGGGGGGGTTTTATCCCACGTTATAGATGGTGTGGAACGTCCCGTAATGTTTGCGTCTAGTACTTTAAGTGCTGCTGAACGTAACTACTCGCAACTTCACAGAGAAGCGCTCGCTATAATATTTGCGGTCAAAAAGTTTCATAAATATATATTTGGGCTTAATTTTACTATACAGAGTGATCACCAGCCACTACGAACAATCTTTGGTGAACGAAAAGATGTTTCTGGGGTGGCAGCAAATCGCTTGCAAAGGTGGGCTATTTACTTGTCGATGTATTCATATGATATAAAATATAGAAAGGCAAAAGATATGGCAAATGCAGATGCATTATCTAGGTTGCCATTGGGTAATGAAACAGATATAGAGGATGATAGTATAAATAATTTGAATGCTGTAACTTTTCCATTGTGCATTGAGGATGTGAAAAGTGCTATGGAAGACGACGATAACATAACACAATCATATAACTCTGTCATTACAGGCAAGTGGCCAACCAAAATGACAGAGGGATTACAAAAATATTATATGAAAAGAAATTCGTTAGCAACCGAAAATGGTTGTTTATTTTATGGAGACCGAATAGTAATTCCAAGAGGAATTCGTGAAGAGGTTTTAAAATTGTTACATGACCAGCATATAGGAATAATCAGAAGTAAAGCTTTAGCAAGAACAATATTATGGTGGCCAGGAATAGACCAGGACATTGAGGAGTTTAATTCCAGTTGTCAACAGTGTCAAACTACTCAAAGGGCGAAGCCGACTAAGTTGTCAAAGTGGGCTGAAGCAACATACCCATTCGAACGAATCTATATTGATTTTTGTTCACTACAGGGCCAACAGGTTTTAATATTATATGATGCATATTCCAAATGGATGGATGCTATAATTTTTACAACAACGACAGCCGTTATGGTAATTGGGAAACTAAGATCAATATTTTCTATATTTGGCTTACCAGCTTCCGTGGTGAGTGATAATGGGCCTCCATTTAGTTCAAAAGAATTTATAGAGTTTTGCAAATCAAATGGCATAACAGTCCTCAAGTCCCCCCCATATCACCCACAATCCAACGGCAGTGCTGAAAGGGCAGTACAAACTTTTAAAAATGGATTGCAAAAATCTTTATTGGATTGCAAAGAGAAACATATTCCGCTGCAGATACGAATGGATAGATTTTTGTTGAAGTATAGAACAACTCCAACTATGTCAACTGGCTTAACACCGGCAGATATGATTTTTCAATACAAACCGCGAACTTTACTTACAGCATTAACAGCTAAGAAGTCAAATTCAAAATTTAGTAAAATTCAGATTCAGCAACATAAGGGTAAAGAGGTTAAGCATGTAAGAGTTGAGCGACAGGAGATACCAAATTTTAGGGATGGGGAAGGGATATGGTACAGGAATATCCATTCCAATTTGATTAAATGGTTAAAGGGGAAAATCATAAAGAAACTAAGTACATATCGGTATTTGGTGGCGGTTAATGGGGTGATAAGGCAGGCACACATAGATCAGATTAGGAAGGATTCCACTCTTAATAGGGATACGTTATTGTTACCAAATGAGGGGTCCGGAGATGAGGAAAATGATAGGATAGCTAACGAGAAAGGTACAGGCGCGGTGACACGTAGTATGGCTAGGAAAATGGAAGTTGCTGATAAGGGATGATCTTATTTTAAGTTGGGAGGAATGATATGTATTTATAAATAAGTTCTCTTAGTTATTAAGTTCTCTTAGTTAAGTTATTATAAGATTTACTACTGTTTATAATTAAGCTTTGAATACCAAATAAATCAGTCTTTAAGTAGAACTCAAACGCACTGGTTTTAGTGAATATATCATATGCAATAAAGCAAAATATGATAGAAGCCCTATTAGGCACTCGCTGAACGTAACAGAGACGCCTGATAAACATAACGCAATAATCCATGTCGATATTTGGTATCCACAAAGAGGAGTGATGTTTCTGACTGGAATCGATAAGTTTACTAAGTACGCAACGGCGCATCATCTTCCAGATAGAACATGGTTATAAATTGTTGGGGCTTTGAAAATGCGTATTCAGTATTTGGGCAAACCAGAGACAATAATAACAGACAATGAACTGGACGTTGTAGCGATTAAAGAATTTTTAAAAGATTATGGTATTGAAGTTCACTTTACGACGACATATAATAAAACAGGTAATGCAGATATCGAGAGATTGCATTTGACCTTGAATGAACATATTAGACTGTTTAATGCGGATGAAAACAATAAAGACAGCTTGCAGGAAAAAGTTTCGAAAGCAATAATCGCCTATAATAATACGATTCATTCAGTAACGAAAATCAAACCTATAGATTTTATCAATAATATTATATCAAACGAAAACTTTAAATGTATTGCCAAGCGATCTTGTAGCAAGTGAAAACTGCGTTGTTGAAAGAAACTGCAGATTGGTGTTCAATAATGAAACAAGCATCGTCGTTATTGACGACGATCTAATTTTAATAAAAAATGCACTTAATGCCAAACTTACTCAAGATTGTGACAATAGAAATATTGTACTAAATAAAAATAATCTCATTAATTTTTGTGATTGTGAACTTAAATTGTTGAATAAAACTTTTTTAAATAAAAATACTGTTGTAAATGAAAAATTTATCTACCCAAATAATGATATAATAGGGGTAGTATTTGAAGAAAAACTTACCTTTGAAAAAATTAAGATTAACCAATTTGAAAGTATAAAACAAATTGAGGAATTAATGTACCAAAAAAATGTATCTTACGGTTTAAATATATCTTTAATCTTTTTGATAATACTTATTGTTGTAATGTATTCGGTCTGCAAGAAATGTTGCAAAAAGAATCGGGGAAATTGATGTTAATATCGAATTAAAACCTGCCGCCACACATTCAACAGAGACTGTTGAATCTGGGGGTGGAGGAGTCATATGGAGCAAACTCTCCTAAAGTAAATGTACATTTTTATATATTTTCGTTCAGTGTATCTTGTGAACGAATCTGCCTAATAAGCAGATTCGTCTCATACACATACATAACTTGCAACCCGAATACTTAAAACAAGTGTTCATGCCCAACGTACATGATGTATGCATGTGGTTGGTAATTTGACGAACGCTTCCGTCGACCGTGTGAATTTGCACCGTCAACGGAATTCCTTACTTTTAATTTGGTATGTTTAAGTTAGCTTGTAAGCATGAATAAAAATAATAAAGAATCAGTTAATAAAGAGACTTCAATAAGAACAAAAGGTTTTTTTATTTACTCGCAACTACAATAATGTATCGACCTCTTTGCAATCTAGTAAATCTAAGACGGTTAAATAAATACTCTGGCTCCTTTGAAACAATAATTTTATGGAGAAAAACTAGACATTTAAATTTTAAAAAATTATCAAAAGACAAACTCATGAAACTTCGCGAAAATTGTGTTATTCTGTCAAATTTTTTTAAACCATAGACATAGCGAACTATGTTATTATATGTTATGATTAGTGTTCTCATGTCACGATAAGAACATCCAGAAAAAATTTCAACACCATATAGGATTGTTGGAAGAAGATACGTTTTAGCTATTAAAGTTCTTATATTCAATGGTGTGAAATATTGTGTGGCCCACAAACTACGTAGCTTACTGTAAACTCTTCCACAAGCTTGATTTATGTGATCTGACCAAGTTAAAGTACTGTTAAATGTTACACCTAAATTTTTTGCTGTGTTCACAAGTCGTATCTTCGAACCACCAATGTAAATATTCATCTCATTGTCTAATATTATATTATTTTTAGAAATAATAAGGAAAACTGATTTTTTGGGGTTAATTTTTAAGCCATTGGCCGAAGCCCAGACAAAAATATTTTCTAAATCACGATTTAGTTCATTTATCTTTGAATTAATTGAATCTTTATTGCAACCAAGATATAACTGAGTGTCGTCAGTATACATATGTATATTTGAAAACCTAAGGTGCTCTGGGAGATCATTAGCGTATAAAGAGTACAAAAGGGGTCCAAAGATCGAACCTTGGGGTTCTCCTCTAGTGACAGGTAATGTACGAGAGATCAGATCTTTATTTACTACTGATTGAGTCCTATCAGAAAGATAGGACTGAATCAATCTTACCGCTTGTATAGAAAAACCGAATTGATTGCATAATTTCGCACTGAGAATATCGTGATGAACGGTGTCAAACGCCTTTGAGTGATGCAAAAGCACCAAAATTGAAAAATTTCCATCATCCAAATTGCCTCTAATATCCTCTACTACATCTGTCAGAGCTGTAACACAGCTACGTTTAGGTCTGAAGCCTGATTGACGACTGGTTAACATATTATTTTCATTTACATGAGTGTAAATATTTGAGTATAGAAGGTGTTCAAATACTTTGGAAAAATATGGCAAAATAGCTAAAGGTTGATACTCGTTTCCAGATTTTGGCACAGGGACAATTTTGGCATACTTCCAAACCTTAGGAAAAGCACCGGTCATAATTATAATGTTAAAGATATGAGTTATATATTGAATTATCCATGGTAGGATAATTTTAACAAATCTAGGATCTACGCCGTCTAAGCCTATAGAGTTGGATTTTGTTTTATAAAAGGCTTTAATTATATCGAAGGTCTGGACGGTTTCAAACCTAAATTCCACGTTGGAGAGAGTACCACTAGTTTTTTGATTATAGAATTCATTACATACGTTTGGTTGAGGTATGTTTATAAAGTTTTCATTCAATGTATTTAGTTACATCGATATCAACCGATTTACGAACAGTTTTTCCGATTCCAATATCCCGAATAAATTTCCACGTTTTTTTGCTGTCTGTAGCTGAACGAAATTTGGTAAAATAATAAGTGGTTTTATCATGTTTTATTTTTTTAACTACAGCTTTTCTAGCTTGTCGAAACCTGGTGAAGAATTCAGGAGTTTTGTATCGTATCCATAATTTATACATATGATCACGTTGAGCTATTAGTACTTTCCTCTCGTTTGTAAACCACGGTCTAACTCGTTCTAACAGTTTTTTTGTTGTTATTGGTATCCTATCATTGTATATTTTAACAATAGTATCATTTAAAAATGTAACTTTATCATCAACGCCTTGTATATAATATATTGAATTCCAATCAGCATTTTCAATGTCACAATATAAGCGCTCATAATCAATATTTCTGAAATTTCGATAACAAAAAGTTTGGGTTGATTCATCTAACAAAATATATGATATGAAAATTGCATCATGCCTTGAAAACGTTGATGCTGACAATTGTTCATAATGTAGAACACTATGTATTTTGCTGACAAGAAATAAATCTAACAGTGTTGATGATGTTGTTGTAAAATGTGTGGGTCTAGAGGTATTAACTGGTGACAGTCCTATTGTTGACATAATATCAGCTAAGTCATTTATAACAAGCAAATTACTATTGAAATCACCAGCTATAATAATATCTGGGAATTTTACTGACAAAATTTCTAATTTTTCAATTAAACAGTCATATTTTATATTTTTGTTCGGCCTATAAACACATCCAAGAAGGATTTTGTTATTACGACAATAAAGTTCTATGAAAATGTATTCAATCTGATTATTTTCAGATGAACTCATTACGATTCTACTGGAAATATGGCTCTTAATGTAAATCGCGACACCCCCTCCATTTCCAGATCTATCACACCTAAAGAGACGATAGCCTTCTACACCTACTATACCATCATCTAATTCAGGGGTAAACAAAACTAAAAATGAGGTTGTATTATGAGAGAGAATTACCCAACAAACACAAAGTGAATCATTTCAAATATAATTTATTTAAGAAATATTTTACCCTTTTCAAATTAAATAGATACGTATTTTTATTGTATAAATTGCATAAATACGTTATAATAGTAATAAATAAATAATTTATAATGGTAAAAAATAGAAACCGAAAAATAGGAAGAGTTCTTATGCTTGATGTCTTTGAAAATCTTTTTAATTTAACCACTAACCTACAAAGTTATCTATATTTATGCTTTTATGGCAGTTTCTTACTAACAAAATATTTTTTAAGTGTACCGAGCTTAACTTATTTCGCTGCTTTATACAAATAAATTTCAAGTCTGAAAAAATTTGCTCACAGAGGTAAGTAGAGGGAAATAATGACAAATATTTTAAGGCATTTTTTGTAATTTTGGGGTATGATATTTTATCCAAGTTTTTCCAAAAATCTAATATATTATTTACCTTCGGAGCATTTATTTCACTTCGTAGTATTATCAGTTCAGATTGTATATCAAACTCATACTTGGTAACATCGCAGTTAAAAGGGTTTTCAAAAAGATCAATAAATTGCTGTATATTTTCAAAATCTACAAATCTGTCCTAAAAGTTATAAAAACTTGTTTCAAGTACTGCTGTATATTCAAATGTTGTGCCATCGTCCTGTTTGACATATATTAGAGAAGTTTTTGGAAAACTTGAAAAGTCACCAGCTTGAACTTCAGAGATGAGTAAAAATATTTTTGTTTTAAAATTAAATAGAATTTTAGAGAGATCACACAAGTTTTTTTCTTTTCCTTGTTCTAAATTAAAGTCATTCAGAAAAGTGGATATATCGGCCAAAAATGCTAAATCTAAAATAAATTTTTTATCTTTTAAAGCCTGTATTGCCCAGTCTGCTATATTTTCAGTTTCTAAGCACTGCAGCACTTCTTCCCTCAAGTTAAATAACCTATTTAGGCAATCACCACGGCTAAGCCAGCGGACTTCAGTATACATTTTAAGGGCATTATATGCGCTGTTTTTGCTTTTTAATAAATTAACAAACTTTCTGTGAGTAAGTGCATGATGGCCTCCTCTTATTTTATTAATTATAGACTCTGCAGTCTTCATACTGGCATGATTGGATAAAAATTTTGATGCAAGAGCGGCCTGGTGAATAATGCAGTGAAAGCTTAAAACTGATATTTGTTTTTTTTTTTAGATAACCTATGAAGCCTACGTGTTTTCCGGTCATTACATTTGTCCCATCTGTACAGACTCCAACAATTTTCTTTCTATCTATAATATCAAAAAGCTTGTCACTGACTGCTTCATATAAAAGCTTGCCCGTTACATTTCCATGAAATGTTTCTAGAGAAAACATTGTCTCAAAAACCTCGTAGTTGCTATCCACGCAGCGAATACATAATACCAATTGGCAAAGATCATTAATGTCCGTGTTTTCATCTAAACAAAAAGAAACATACTCACAATTTATTATTTTTTCCCTAATAATTTTTCGAAGTGTAGTACGTCGTACTACACTTGGGGCCGACAACGGAAGAGATTTTTTAAACTTAGTGTTATAGTTAAGCTTTTCAACAACTTTTTCTAATAAGTTTTTAAAAAATATCCCATCAGTGAAAGGCCTGCCATCAGTGATACCTCCAATTTTATATTTTTATTTTCTGTCCTTGCTTTGTTTTCATCAACTCCAAGTAGCCATTCTTTTATTTTTTCTACATAAATGTTTTTTACCATATCTAAATGATCCTTTCTTTTCTTACCTTCGAAACTTTTCATGTCACTATGAAAAGAATCCTAATGTCTTTTAATAACATATTCCCTATTTTCTTTAAACATTTGGTAACATAGAAGACATTGCATGTTACCAAATGCATTATTTATCATCAAATATTTTTCACATATCATTCTGACTTCAAAATGTTCGCTGGATAAGAATTACTAAAAAAACAAGAAAAAACCTGAAAAAAATGCGTAAGCATCTGCACATGTGTAGTCATCAAAACCTAAACGACGACTGAATACGAGAGCGTAAGAGTGTACGTGTGATTGTTTTAGCACAATTGTGCTATGAAATGTTTAACTCTGATCTAATTCCTTGTTAAACCAAGTTTCCGATACACATATGACGTCGATGCCAGACTTTTCAAACAAGTGACGAAACTCGTCAATTTTTGGAAGCAAACTCTGTGCATTGATATGAAACATACTAAAAGAGTTATGACGATTTGCCAATATTCAATATTCGGGTTGCAAGTTATGTATGTGTATCAGACGAATCTGCTTATTAGGCAGATTCGTTCACAAGATACACTGAACGAAAAAATATAAAAATGTACATTTTTACACCCCCAGATTCAACAGTCTCTGTTGAATGTGTGGCGGCAGGTTTTAATTCGATATTAACATCAATTTCCCGATTCTCTTTGCAACATTTCTTGCAGACCGAATACATTACAACAATAAGTATTATCAAAAAGATTAAAGATATATTTAAACCGTAAGATACATTTTTGTGGTACATTAATTCCTCAATTTGTTTTATATTTTCAAATTGGTTAATCTTAATTTTTTCAAAGGTAAGTTTTTCTTCAAATACTACCCCTATTATATCATTATTTGGGTAGATAAATTTTTCATTTACAACAGTATTTTTATTTACAAAAGTTTTGTTCAACAATTTAAGTTCACAATCACAAAATATTAATGAGATTATTTTTATTTAGTACAATATTTCTATTGTCACAATCTTGAGTAAGTTTGGCATTAAGTGCATTTTTTATTAAAATTAGATCGTCGTCAATAACGACGATGCTTGTTTCATTATTGAACATCAATCTGTAGTTTCTTTCCACAACGCAGTTTTCACTTGCTACAAGATCGCTTGGCAATACATTTTCTTTATATGAGAAGGTCGTGTTCCTAACTGTGATCACTAATTCGGGTTTTTCCTCAATTTAAGGTACCTATCGTTCGGTAGTGAAGTTATTAGTTTCAAATCTGTCAGAAAAAAGTCTTTAGGAATTTTTATTGCTAATATGAGCGAATTATTCTTATAAATCATTACTCCCAACTTTAAAAATTTTAATCTGAAATAATCGACGTTAAATTTTTCAATTTCTTCTGGTGTCAGTATACCCGGGTGTACTATATTATTTCTAGCTGCTGCTATATTCTCCTAAATTTGCGTTATTTTGTTTTCAAAGTTTTTCAATTTAAGCATTTGATCAGTGTAAAGAAGTTTTCTAACTATTTCGCTGTTGCGTTTTTTAATTTCTGCAAAAGTACTATTTATTTTAATTCTGTCAGTTTCTATAGCCTCTCGTATAATTTCAATGGAGTCATTGAAGTGTGTATTAATTCTTATTTGCTTATTTATTGTGTTTATGGCATTGTAACTATTAATTTCAGCGCATTTTAGGTGTTCCATAATTTCTTCTCTGTCATTGTTGTCCATCAGTCCGAACATCCATTTATAAACATTTCCCACTCCGTTAATCAGTCCTCTTTTCTTTCTACTAACTTCAAAAGGTATTAGGGTTTTAATTTTTGCCCCAATAATACTGATTTCTTTTCTTAAAATTTCTCTGTTGTCAATATCCATTTCTTCTATATTTTCGGCTGTCTGTTTAATTATACCCAAGTATTCGGTAGGGTGTATAATATGTAAGACCGTGTTTGTTGCATTAGGGATTTCTACTTGTTTTACCTGCAGCATCGCGTACCCTGTATTTTCTTCAGCCTTTTCGACTCTTAGAAGTGCTTGGACCGTTGTCAGTAGCATCATTATCATGATCTTCATTGTTGTTCTTCTGAAATAGATATTTACGTTTCACTTGAGTTTTGTAGACTTTTTTAAATTTATTGTCCCTAGACAGCAAGTAGTTGTCTTCCATCCTATAGTTTTCTACTTTCTTATATCTAGGTTGTGCCTTGCTAACTCTATGATTTTTTACAAATTTATTTACGAAATCTGAGCATTCAATATTTCCTTTCTTTTTGTTGATAGTGTTTATTCTCTCAGTTTTTTCTTTCTTAAATCTTTTTGAAATACATTTAAAGTTTTCGTTTGATATAATATTATTGATAAAATCTATAGGTTTGATTTTCGTTACTGAATGAATCGTATTATTATAGGCGATTATTGCTTTCGAAACTTTTTCCTGCAAGCTGTCTTTATTGTTTTCATCCGCATTAAACAGTCTAATATGTTCATTCAAGGTCAAATGCAATCTCTCGATATCTGCATTACCTGTTTTATTATATGTCGTCGTAAAGTGAACTTCAATACCATAATCTTTTAAAAATTCTTTAATCGCTACAACGTCCAGTTCATTGTCTGTTATTATTGTCTCTGGTTTGCCCAAATACTGAATACGCATTTTCAAAGCCCCAACAATTGATAACCATGTTCTATCTGGAAGATGATGCGCCGTTGCGTACTTAGTAAACTTATCGATTCCAGTCAGAAACATCACTCCTCTTTGTGGATACCAAATATCGACATGGATTATTGCGTTATGTTTATCAGGCGTCTCTGTTACGTTCAACGAGTGCCTAATAGGGCTTCTATCATATTTTGCTTTATTGCATATTTCGCAATTATTAATATACTTTTGTATAAGCTTTTGTAAATTTGGATAGTAGAATTTTTTCTTTACTTCCGCGAAAATTTCATTTATTCCTCTATAATTGTTTTCAAAATGTAATGTCTCTATTATTTGGAGAATTTTACCTTCATCGGTTATATCTTCCAACAGAGTGTTTGTTCTCTGCATTTTTAAATTTTTATTTCTAATAAAGTACTTTATGTACATATCTTGAAATTTCATAAAGAGATCGTTGTCAGTATAAAACACTACCAACAGCGCCCTTTGTGGTAGTTTTTCCTTCATCGTCTCAAGAAGGTTTTCTTCTGATATTACTGTCCATGTTTCTCTTATTTTCCCTCTATACATAATTTTCTTGCTGAATGTTTTCCTTTCTCCTTTTTTCAAAATAAGTTGGTTCTTGAATACATTCAGAGGATTCTCAGTGATTTTTATGAAATCGATGCTATCAGTCTCTGCACTGTGCACCGTATTCATGACGATATGAAACAATTCATTCAAATTCAAGATTATTTCATCATTCGCAACAATTCTACTCAGGCCATCAGCCACCACGTTTTCTTTACCTTTTATGTAGCTAATGTCAAAATCAAATTCATTAAGCTTTATTTTCCAACGCTGCAATTTTGCATTGGGTTCTTTTAAATTAGTAAACCATACTAAAGGTCTATGGTCTGTTTTTACCGTAAACTGTCTACCGAATAAATAGGGCCGAAAATACTTCGTTGCCCAAACTATAGCCAAGAGTTGTTTCTCTATGGTGCTATAGTTTTTTTCGTGACCATTGAGGGATCGACTAGCATAACAGATAATTTTATCGCTCTGCATCAACGCCGCCCCCAGAGCGAAATCACTAGCATCTGTGACCAATGTAAATTTCTTTGAAAAGTCAGGGTGTACTAAAATAGGGTCCGACTTAATAAGAGTTTTTAATTTCTCGAACGCGTCTTTATAATCTTTATCATTTAGACTAATTTTGGCTCCTTTCTTTAACCACTTTACCAGAGCAAATGCTACTTTTGAGTAGTCTTTTATAAACCTCCTATAGTAGCCTGTTATTCCTAAAAAAGATTTAATTTCTTTTTGATTCTTTGGTAGGGGAATTTTGTCTATAGCTTCTATTATTTTTGGATTCGGTTTTATGCCGTCACAAGTAACCAGATGTCCTAAGAACTCTGTTTCCTGTTGCAGGAAGCTACATTTGCTTAATTGGACCTTCAAATTTGCTTTTTGCAAACAACTCAATTCCTTAGTTAGAGACTCCAGATGCTCCACTATACTTGTAGAGAACACCAGAATATCGTCTAAGTACACCAAACAGATTTTACCGATATATTCCCTCAAGACCTCATTCATTATCCTTTGAAAGGTTGAGGGTGCATTTCTCAAGCCGAAAGGCATTCGCAAAAATTCGTGATGCCCACTTGCGGTTGAAAAAGCTGTTTTGTGGATGTCTTTTTCATCCATCTCTATCTGGTGAAAACCCTGCGTTAGGTCAATAGTTGTAAAATATTGGCATCTTCCCAGCTTATCAAATATATCGTCAATATTTGGAATTGGGAATCTGTCTCCAATGGTTACACTGTTTAATTTTCTATAATCAATTACCAGACGCCATCTTTGAACATTTGGTGAATTAGTCTTTTTTGGCACGATCCAAACAGGGCTGTTATAAGGGCTGGAAGATTCTCTTATAATTCCTTGTCTTAACATTTCTTCAATCTGTCTATTAATTTTTTCCTTGTGTATTTCCGGGTATCTGTATAATTTTGAGTACACCGGAATTTCGTTTTGTGTTGTTGAGAATTGCAACAACGTTTATATTGTTACACATAATTTTATAATCCTCTTCGCTTTTATTAAGGTAGATAGGGATACATGCTGCTTTTGTTTTTATATGCCTATTTCTATAATCTACAACACAATTAAGATCTGCTAAAATATTATTTTTTATCATTAAAATTAAACTCCAAAAATTCACAACAATAGTCTGAACTAAATTCATCAAATATGGGGAATTTACAAAGTTTAGTTACTTTAAATTCATTTCCCATGGCTCTTAAAGTTACATTAACATCACGTTTCCATTTTGGATTACAAAGATTTTCGTTGATTATACTGAATTCGGCTCCAGTATCAATAATGAAACGTAACGTCTTAATCGGGTTTACTATAGTTATATAGGGAAGTTGTTTTGGTCTACCCCATGAAAATATACATTTGAGTTTCCGATGTCCATCGGTTCGTCATTTCTACGCGAATGACGCGAGTTCCTAATTTGGTCCGACTGTCGTCCCATATCGAATCTCTGTGTGTTATTAAATCTATTGTTGTTTTGATAGTTACTTCTATTGGTACTACCAGTATTAGTATTTTCACTACCAAAATATCGGTTGGTACTATTGTTATTATTATTCCTACGGTTGGCAGTGTAGTCAAGCCTTCTATTTATAGAATGTGTGTTTCTTATATCATTACTAAAATTTGTCCTATAAGGTGATCTATTGTTTTCATTACTTTGTCCGTTTCCAAGGGCCGTATAATTTTGATGCCTGGCTTCAAGAATAATTTTGAAAGCTGCCTCTAAAGTCTGTGGGTTTCTGGCGAAAATTATAGTTTTTGTCGGTTAAGGTAGGTGGTCTTTAAAAACCGCGAATGAAATTCTATTTATTTCGTCCGCAGAAAAACCCTCTTCAGCATGCGTCATCATCCTGTTATGTAGCCTATTTCTAATATTGTTTATGCTGTAGTAATACTTCTCAATTGTTGCGTCAAACCTCCAGGTTTTTAGTTTGTCTGATAATTCCCTACTAGTTTCCTTTTCCCCAAAGTTATCTATAAGAATCTCCTTCAACACCTCCCAAGTTCCTACCACTCCATACCTATGTATTCTCTCTTGTTTTTCCCACGCATCTATTTTTGACATATCCAAACAGAATATTTCTGTTGTTTTCCTCAAATACCGCGACAGATGGTAGCAGGGCTTCAACCTGCTCCAAAAAATCGGGCAGTTGGCTTTGTTCCTTCCCATCGAATGTTGGGATCTCTCTGATACAGTTCAGTACCAGATTAAATTGTTGCACCATATTATTTTCCATTTCAACAAAAAAAAAAAGACACTATACTACGCCTTGTACAGAAGCAAAACTGGTCTTTCCTTTCTCAAAAAAAATTAATTTTCCATTCATTTATCAAAACTGAAACTGATCTATAAACCCTTTATCACTTAAGCACATAATACAAAAAGGTACACACTACTTATTAAATAATGTATAAAAATAAATTAATCTTATTTACTCTGTAAATATCCTTGTGTCCGCTATTTTCTCTTCTCCAGGATTGTTGATCCTCCTTGTTGTTGTAAATCTTTGTTGTAAATATTATGTTGTAAACTTTGTTGTTTTTGTTGATACTCTGCCGTTGTTTTAAACTTTGTTGTTGATATTATACTGCAAGCTTTGTTGTTTTTGTTGATACTCTGCCGTTGTTTTAAAACTTTGTTGTTGGTCTTATACTGGAAACGTTGATATTTTTTGTTTTTCGAAGGTTTGCTTGTTGATCTGTGTAGGTGTTATTGTTGTCTTCGCTGTTGATTTTATCCCTTTTTTTGTAGTTGAAATTTTTCTTTTCCACTGTTAAACCTTTGTTTATTTTTCTAAACGTCTTGTTATTGTTATTGTTGCACTATTATCAGTAAATTTTACTACACCACACTTAAATTTTAGTTTAATTTGTATGTATTTTATATATTTTTAATAGTTAAATTTAACTAATATTTTCTATATCATTTGGGTGACTTTTTTTTTAAATGTTCTCTTGTTTTAATTAATTTATACATATTTCTGCCACTTTAATATTTTGTTCTTAAGGTTAATTTTTATTTTAGATTAATTCATTTAAATTAATTCAATTTAATTAATTCAATTTAATTTATTTTTAATCAATTTAATTTGTTAACTTTCTTTAAGTTAATTTTTTATCCTCGTCGCCAGTTTTGTAGTTGCGAGTAAATAAAAAAACCTTTTGTTCTTATTGAAGTCTCTTTATTAACTGACTCTTTATTATTTTTATTCATGCTTACAAGCTAACTTAAACATACCAAATTAAAAGTAAGGAATTCCGTTGACGGTGCAAATTCACACGGTCGACGGAAGCGTTCGTCAAATTACCAACCACATACATACATCATGTACGTTGGGCATGAACACTTGTTTTAAGTATTCGGGTTGCAAGTTATGTATGTGTATGAGACGAATCTGCTTATTAGGCAGATTCGTTCACAAGATACACTGAACGAAAATATATAAAAATGTACATTTACTTTAGGAGATTTTGCTCCATATGACTATATATTTGCTCCATATGACTATATATTTGATTCTTAATAAATAATAATATGAAAATGTAAATAAAAAGAAAAAAAAAAGAGAGTTAATATGAAGATTTTTTGTGTTATTTCTACATATGTATGTCTAATATTAAAAAAAAAGCATTCGAATATGAAATCGAAAAAATACAAAATATAAAAAAAAATCAATAAAATAAAAAAAAAATAAAAAAATTAAAGATTAAATATATGTAAAATAAAGAGAAAAAAAAACATGTTATACTCTTAGGATGAAATATTCTCTTATTCTGTTAAATACACATTACATTTTTAAATTATGTTACAAAAAAAAAACAACAAAAAAAAGTTTTGACAAATGTCAACATTTAATAAACAAAAATTTAAAGAAATTGTTGAAAAATTTTATAACGTAAAGAAACGAATTTTGCAAAATCTCCCCTTGTCAACAAAAGAAACAAAGAGAAAAGAATACATAAATTTATTAATTAATAATTATAATGAAATTTCATCATATACAAGTTTGCATACAAATGATTTACCAGATACTTTTCAAAAAGATACATTCAAAAAAATATGGCACTGTAGGGAACTTCTCATTAGATGCTTTGGAAAATTGGACTGTAAAATTAAGGTACCTCACGAAATTCATAAATTTGAATTAGTTAATGAGGAAATATTGTCCGATTCTGATTTGGATTCAGGGGATATAGAAATAGAAAAAGATAGTAAGGATAATATAGAGGGAATGAATAAGGAAACGAATATAAAACAAGCAATTAGCACTAGAACAGGTCAAAATAATCCCAGCATTTCAAATAATTTAGAAGCAAATATGGCATCCAGTGAACAAAAAAAGTCGTATATTGGCATGTGCGCCAATATCATTAGAGACAACTATGATGGAAATCCACTAGGTTTAGAATCGTTTTTAGACAAAGTTGATTTAATAGATGACTTAACCGACGACAATCTTAAAATTACATTTGTTATTTTTTTGAAATCAAAGTTAGAGGGCAAAGCACGCGAAGCTTTACCAGAGAATGTTAGTACAGTTGAGGACATAAAAAATGCTATGACAGTAAAACTTAAACCAGATAATTCAAAAATAATAGCTGGAAGAATTGCTGCATTAACTGTTAGAAACAATAACTATGCCGAGTTTGCAAAACAAGCGGAAGATTTAGCCGATGCATTGAAACGATCCTTAACTATTGAAGGAATAACGAAAAGCAAAGCTCACGAAATGGCCATTGAACAGACAATACCAATATGCCGTCTAAACGCAAAATCAGATTTGGTAAAGTCTATATTAGCATCGTCAGTTTTTAATGATCCGAAGGAGGTTGTAGCGAAACTAATAGTTGAGCAAACGAATGAGAATAAGGAACACCAGGTTTTAGCATTACAGAAATACAAATAATAATTCTTTTCAAAGTAACAATTTCCACTTCCGAAATAATTATCGTGGTACTTCATATCGTGGGTATAGAAATTTTCGTGGTAATTATTATCCTAGAGGAAATAGCCGTACATTTTATAACAATCGGAATCAGTATAATCATAACAACAATATTAGTGGCCAATCAAATTATAGAGGACACAATAGAAGCCAATCAAGTTATCATGGTAACAATAGAAATCAAAGAGCATCTGTAAGGACTTTAAACGAAGTCCCTCAACAACCGTCGTTGAGGGTGATAGAAGAAGATCAAAAAAATCAAATTTTCAAAAATCAGTTTATACACTTAAACTAAATTATGCAGATTTTACAAAGTTAGATTCTACTTACACAAGTCAATATTGTATATATCTTGTTGACACTCAAGCTGATATATCATTAACTAAAATGCACAAATTTGATAATCTCAAATCGGTTAATACCACAAATTTTTCATGTTGTTACTGATGATTTTAATATTCCAGCAAATGGAATCTTGGGAAAAGATTTTCTTAAAAACAACAATTGCAAAACTGACTATGAAGATTTCATAATATCGGTTAATAATAATATAATAGCAAAAATACCAATTTTATATGGACCAGGTGACCACACGTGTATAATACCCCCAAAGAGCGAGGTGTTTCGTATTTTCGATTGAGATGAAATAATTAAATAAATTACAAGACCATTTCTTGTTTGAACTTGAGTCGTGGTCAGTCGTTTTATTTACTGAGAGATATTACATAGGTCTTCAAACTTTTAGGTGTTATAATTGTATATTGTACCTGAAGGTACACATTAATAATTCTTTACTTTGTTCAGGAGGTACCACGCCTACTTCCCCAATTCCTTTTATGTTTTTCTAGAATATACGCATCGATATGAGGGTTACTTATAGTACTGTATGTACACGCTAATAATTGTTCACTTTGTATAATACCTGTATTCCAAGTCCGCCAGTGTTTTGCTTGTACGTTAATATGGGTGCGAAATTGCAAGGTGCTACCTAATTCAGTTTTCTAGATCTATATATAAAAATAATAATAAATGAGAGGTACCACGCCCACAATTCCAATCCAGTCTGTGTTTCTCTACACAATGTATCTTAATATGGGGGTATAACGAATACGATAATAGGTATGCCCTACCTTCAAGAGTATACCTATTATATTACTCTATGTAACGATAATAATTTTTCATTTTGTATGGGAGGTACCATGCCCACTAATCCAATTCAGTATAGCTAAGTATATAAATTAAAATAATGGTTTGACTTAAATTGAACTGTAATGAATATAAAAACGAATTGTATTTCAGTTTTTCAAAATGTTAACTCAAATATTTCGAAATTAATGCAGTGTTCACTAAAATGGCTATAGCTCATGAACCAATACACATACAGAGACCATTTATACATATTGACGTCACCTTTCATATAAACTTTACAGAAACAAAATCGGTTCACCCATTCCAGAGAACATCAATTACTAACACAATGCAACTTATAGATTTCCCTTAAACATGGTTATTTTCCTACATTTTAGAATCATACATAATTCCATTTTTTTAAGCTGGTTGCAAATCCGACATTTCAAATTACAGAGGAATTGCAAAGCTAAGCATAGCTCTTCGAAAAACTATTAGATTATTTATTATGTATTAGATTATTTATGCCATCACAGATCCTCAGTTTTGTCGCCTCATAAACATTGTTTCCGTAAAAACTGTTCAACTATTACAAACTTATTGCATTTTACTACAATAATCAATCAGAGTTTCATCAAAGGTGAGTAAACTGACGCTGTTTACAGTGACTTCATTAAAGCCTTCGACAGCTTTTGCATAAATTGAGCTTGCTGGGGTTCACCACGAATGCCCTTAAATTGATTTCATCATACCTGTATGAGTGATAACAACGGGTGCTGTTTAAAAACAACACCTCGAAAGTTATTTCAGTTTTAATGGATGCTGAATGGAATACCCCAAGGCAGTCACCTTGAGCCAATTTTATTTTCCCTTTTTATTAATGATCTCTCCGATACTCCAATATTTTAATGTACGCAGATGATGTCAAAATTTTCTTCAGCTACACTAATCTATCAGATCAATCATTTTTTCAGTCTGATTTGAATTGCTTTCAAAGATAGTGGATTATGAACTCAATGAAATTATATCTACTGAAATGTAAATGTATTTCTTTCTCAAGAAAATAAATGTATGATGCTCACTACTTTCTGGACAACGAACAGTTGAAACTGTTAGACAACTTTTTAGATTTGGGAATTTGGACACGAAATTAACTTTCATATCTTATATTCATATGACCTTTAATAAGGTCAGAGGCGTACTTGCGGTCATTAAAAGGTCGGCTAACGAGTTCAGTGATCCGTACATAATACAGCAGTTATACACATCACAGCCAACGCTGAAAAGCCGCAGAACAATGCTGAATGTCTCTTTTGCAATCAACTTAATTAACGAAAAAGTTGTAGCCGAATGCCTGATTTCTAATACATTTTTCAATGTTCCGCGTCGTTAAACTCGAAGCTATCAGCCACTGTTTTTACAGTTCTTCTGCAATATTGATTCCAACGCAGATCCAATTAGAAGAATTTGTACAGATTTTAATAGTTTATATCAATTTATTGATTATTCATTATCGTTAAATGTTGTGAAGCGAGATATAATTGTTTATTTGAATGACTAATTTTAGTGTTATATGTTTGGAAATGTTGGAAAAGGTATATATAAGTTTGTCATTTCGTGTCTGCAGTATTAATTTCCGACGGATTCTTACGAATAGAGAAGTTGATTTAGCGATGTCCGTCTGTGTTCGGGTTGAAACACTGCCATGGCACTCGAGGAAATACAGAAAATTTAAGCACACCAATATGCCAGGCACACTATTGGGGACCATTTACATTTACCTACAGGAGGCGTTTGTTCCTCCTACATATATGTATGTGGAGAAGGCTTATATTTTTGCGTTACCACGGGAGTAAAACTTTAAAACAAGTTGGCCAAATCTTTAAATTGAAAAAATAACTATTGCAATATATAACTCTTAATATCGTACCTCTTTCTGTTTTAGGTGTGGCCGTTAAAGCTATTAATCCATTTTCAATCAAGTTATAAACGGAAAAACAAGCGACGACAATTAAAGCTTTCATCGCCCTTTGCATGTAATATTATGAAAATCATGAGGTACAATAAATAGAAAAAAACAACATCTATCGATTTAATTTTTAGCAGAAAAAAATTGAGAATTTAACTTGTTTCCAACATCAAAAATAACTTTTTTTTATCGAAATAAGGTAACTACTAAACCGTGTTACACTACACTACACTACACTTATACTATAATAATGGTTAATTGAATGTTATTATTTTTTTATAACTGTAATTGTAAAACTGAAGTTGTACGAAATGAATAATATTATATAAAAATTAAAAACGAAAATTTCTAAACATAACAAGCAATACCTAGATTGCGGGAAGTGTTAAACTTGTTGTATGTTGTAAAACCGAAACTTTTTATAGAATTGTATTGGAACAACAAAAAATTATATTATTATTTGATTTTTCTTCATGTCTAATCAATTTGTACACATATTTTTTAGAAATAAAAAAAAAAAAATTAAAATAAAAAAACTGATTCAAACAAAATACTAACACGTATATAATATATCTCTAGGAGATTTCCAACATATGTAAATGTTAAATTTAAGCCGATGCTCTTGTAAAAACAATAAAAAATAAAATAAACACTACACGACTTAGTTATATATAAAGTTCTTAAAGCTATACAAAAAACTACAAAATCTTTTTGGTTCTGTGCATTACTTTTATTTTGATACAAGATACAAGGTGAGTAATAATATTAATAGTTTTTTTTATAAAACAAATAACTAAATGATAAGTTGACGTGAGCAAACAGAATAAAAAAAAAATTTAAGTTGTTAGATTTTGAGAACATGTTTTGGTAAATAAAATAGTTTTTCTAAGTAAAAACTAAAAATCGAACCACATATTGAAACTAGAAACCATTTTCTTTTTTAAATTCAAATAAATGATGCAATTATTTTTTAGTTAGGGCCTTCCTATTTGAAACCAGCGATATGTATATTACAGTGGTGGTCATATAAATAAAACATTCGTTAGAACCAGAGTACGCATTTGCTCACCATTTTCACACATTTCTACTCTTTCTTTTATCATTGCACATGTGCGTGTAAGCCTAAATAATTAACTTATTATTTCAAAAATAGTTCAAATAAAATTCATATAATTTCACAGAGCGGGCACGGCTTTGACATTGTTAACTTCAACACTATTGTGATAATAATCAAAAAAATATACATTTGTAAAATAAAAATATCTAATTGTTGTTAATTGCTAACCAAAGGTTAGCTAATAGCAAGACAGATATATGTATACCATTTTCAAATAAAAGAAAATATATAAAGAGAATAAAAATAAAGAAAAATGTTTACTTGGTAGTATAATATAAAAAGAAAATAGAGTTTACAAGTGTAAAACAATTTCAAAAAGCTCTATCTCCTATGAAATATAATGTAAATTTAAAATTTCTCATATTCTATTTCTTTGATAAGTTTGTTTAAATAGAAAATTAATAACAATTGAAACTACCGAGTAGATCGATACGAAGAGTACTGATGACGGACGTAGCTGTCTAGAAAATGCATTCTGCTTTGCTGGTACCTAATTTTTCTTTATCTCTTTATAATTAAGAACTTAAGCCTAAATAATTAATTTATTAATTCAATAATAGTTCAAATAAAATTCATATAATTTCACAGAGCGGGCACGGCTTTGACATTGTTAACTTCAACACTATTGTGTTAATAATCAAAAAAAATATATACATTTGCAAAATAAAAATATCTAATTGTTGTTAATTGCTAACCAAAGGTTAGCTAATAGCAAGACTTTAATAAGTTTGTTTAAATAGAAAATAGAAACTGAAACTGCCGGGTAGATCGATACGAAGAGTACTGATGACGGACGTAGCTTTCTAGAAAATTCATTCTGCTTTGCTGGTATCTAATTTTTCTTTATAATTAAGAACTTAAGCCTAAATAATTAATTTATTAATGAACATGGTTACATTCGTCTAAGAAGGAGGGACATTTCTTCTCTCACCCGAACATCAGAGGTATGACCCGCAAATGATAGAAGCAACAGTAATACATACATTTTTTTTGTCTAGCACTGGCTGGACATAACAAGTATATTTATTTTTATTTTAGGCTTAAGATATGAGTAATTATTGTTAGTTCAAAAATATATTTGAAGATTCAATAAATAAAATATGCAAAAAAAATATAATGAATTACAAGAAGGAATATTTTTAAGCAATTCAATAGCACCAAAAACGGCATGAGTCATCAAAAAATTTTGAACACAACGAACGAAGAAATAACTTTAGAGGGCATTAAAGTCCACATCTACCCACTGAAAAACTATGCTATATTAAATTGCAACAGCAACATAAACAGCAATGAACGTTTTAATAAAGTATTGATTGACTTAAAACTAGACCATAATGACGAATATGCAAAAGCACAATTAAAAGAAATATTTTCCATTTAGAAGACGAAAAACTAAGTATCAACAACTTTTATAAACAAAAATGACGACCTACGACAATACTCCCATTTATATAAAAAATTACAGATTACATACTGACATAATAAATGAACAAGTACACAAAATGCTTGGTGACGAAATAATAGAACCATCAATAAGCCCATATTATGCTCCACTCCTTTTCCGATTTTTTTTTCTGTAAGGTTTATATGAAAGGTGACGTCAATACCAGGGTTTTTATGTACAAACGGTCTCTGTATGTGTATTGGTTCATGAGCTACAGCCATTTTAATGAACACTGCATTAATTTCAAAATATTTGAGTTAATATTTTGAAAAACTGAAATACAATTCGTTTTTAAATTCATTACAGTTCAATTTAAGCCAAACCATTAATTTAATTTATATACTTAGCTATACTGAATTGGATTAGTGGGCATGGTACCTCCCATACAAAGTGAAAAATTATTATCGTTACATAGAGTACTATAATAGGTATACTCTTGAAAGTAGAGTATACCTATTATCGTGTTCGTGGTACCCCCATATTAAGATACATTGTGTAGAGAAACACAGACTGGATTGGAATTGTGGGCGTGGTACCTCCTATACAAAGTAAAAAAATATTATTTGTATATATATAGATCCAGAAAATTGAATTAGGTAGCACATTGCAATTTCGCGCCAATAACCCCCTTATTAACGTACAAGCTAAACACTGGAGGAATTGGAATTCAGGACATGGTACCTCTTATACAAAGTGAAAAATTATAAGCGTGTACATATAGTACTATAAGTGACCCTCATATCGATGCGTATACTCTAAAAAACAGTCACCCTCAGAGTAATGTGCATAATCTAGCAAAATAGAGACTAGATTGGGACAGTGGGCATGGTACCTCCCATATTAAGTGAGAAATTATTATAGTGTACCTGGAGAACTACAATAAGACGAGTTTTAAAACTTTGCACAAGTAACCCTCAGAGCAATGTGAATTTGCTAGCAAAATACAGACTGGATTAGGATAGTGAGAGTAGTACCTCCCATAAAAAGTAAAAATTATTATCGTGTTAATACGTATAGTCTAGCAAAAACCAGATTGGATGAAAACAGTAGGTCGTACCTTGCATATAAACTAAAATATTTTCTATGTGAGAATAGCGTGCGTTTTCAAGTTAAAGTTTGGCCATACTTTTCTTCCAAATGTTTATTGTATTTTTGTGAATGGGTGTAGCAAAGCGAACCGGGGAGAGCTAGTATTGTATAAATTTGCCAATGGAGCTGACAAGCTTTCAGGACACTACTCACGGGTGTTGCAGTACTTAGCATCAGAATATGTTGAGGCAAAAAAGTTACTAATGGCAGGCATTATCTCCTGATTCAGAATTATCTAATTTCATAACTGGAGGAATTTTCTTCAATCGTCTTTTAGAATTTACAAATTGATAAAACGACTTGGGATTACGTTTAAAAATTAATTTTTTTTATATTTAAATAGTTATTGTACAATAAAGAGTTAAGTTTATTATATTCAGAGTTAAGTTTATTATTTTGCAGATATAGATTCCGTAATCAGTAATTGAAGTAACTTTTTTGTATATCTTAGGTTATTCTTTTAATTTTTCAGTTTAGTTAACTGTGTTGTTTTGTTTTTAACCTTGACTTGCTGTGTCCGCCATTTCGTCACCGTCCTTACAATAATTTGTTCGATTTTGCATTGAAAGTAATTCACACCAAATTTTAAGTCTCTTGGGCCAATTGTTATAACTTGCCAATAGCTAAAGTTAGGATTTATCGGAGAGATAAGTAGTTTTTCATTATTATAAGCAAGCTTAAAATATCCTATAACTATCAAGTTATAGTAACGAACCTTACCTTCGTTATTATAACGAAAGCCATCCCTGGGTTATTACTCAGGAACATAGGCTTTATATAAATTCTATAATTTATAAAAAATTCTAAAATTATTGTAGAGTTCTATAAATAGAGATACTAAGGTACCTCCTCATAATTTTTTTTTTAATTCATCTAGTAGTTTTTACGTGAAGCAAACACACACATAAAGACATGCATACATACATACAGAAAGTTATTCTTTTATTATATGCATATACCCTAATAAATAAATTTTTTAATGAGGCAACAATAATTAGTTCTTTCAGTTAATTATGATTATGAAAATTAGTTTGAATATTAGAAAGTTCGTTTTTAATCAATTCTTTTTCTGAAATTGCTAATTACTCAAGTATGATATTTTCAATTTGGACCTTAACAAAAGTTTGAATTTCTAAAAGACATAAAAACTCTATTTTTTAGCATTTATAGCTTACAATTATACAAAATTTATTTTGCATTAATATATTTTAAAACAAAAAAGATAGTTATTTAAAAAATTAAAATTTACTAAATTTATTTTTAATTTTAGCAATATATGAACTTAATATCGGTAGCCATAAAAACATGATTTTTGATCGCCTTCTCAAAATATGTCCGACAGTGCGTCGGATTAACTAGCAATTTTTCATTCAAATTCCCAGCAATTTATGTAAGGATGTAATACCCTGTTCAAACATTAGCCTTAATTAAGCAATTAGAGAATTTGAGCAATTAAGGTCTTAATTGAGTTCAATTTACCATACGAGAACTCAATTATTAAAATGAGGAATTAGTACATAATTGCGTCACTAATTGAGTTCACTGCATGTCACAATAACATTATGTAGTAGCTTTACTACAACAACATAGAGTGTGTATGTACATGCATTTTGGGGGTTGAATTTAAATTTTCAGATGTCAAAAAGAGCTAACTAAAATAAAAATTACAAAGCAAATTGTGTGTTTTTACTACTTTTAATTGTATCAAATAAACTCGTAAAATCTTTTTAAAGAGCAACTTTTATCAATGTTTTCAAAACGAAAGATTGTATACGATTATAATAAAAACAATGTGCTTTCAGCTGTCAAATACTAATTGAGTAAGCTCAATTGAGCATGGAATTATTCGTCTAATGGTTATTTTACTCCATTACACAGTGGACGCAGCCTTAAATATACCGAATTTATCGACAGTATGTTGGATTTGAACCTTTATCAACTAAATGGTGTTTACAATGATAATAATAAACTATTGGACTTAATTTTTGTTGACGATCTTGCTAACATTTCTGTTCACCGTTCTGATCCAATCACTTGTCCGGAGGATCACCATCATCCCACCATTGAAATAAATGGTAGTGGCCTATCAAAAAATACACCTGCCAATGGTTTGGATTTAAAGCTTAAAAGATTTTGCTTTAAAAAAGGAAATTATCCTCAACTTAATCAATTGCTTATTAACATAAATTGGTACGATTTATTACACAGCACAACAAAATAAAAAAAATTTCATGTGCTCTTAAAACCACTATATAATTTTGATGTATCATGACTACCTTTGTACAAAAATGGTAAAATTTTTAAATTCTATGGATAGATTTGTTTTTAAAAAATTTTTTTTTAAAATTGCAATTTTTTTGAGACGTTTCTCCAAATAATTAATGATAACTCAAAAACTACTAGTCCGATATTATTAAAATAAATTCAGAAAAATTAAGATTTGCATAGCCTTTAATTCGTCTATATATCGCGTTTCAATCGGATCAATAGTATCGGAGTTATAATAAAAAACTTAAGAAAAAAATATATTTTTTACGTAAAAATGGCAAAAATTTTCGTTTTAAAAAAATCATAAAAAATCGAAAACGGCAAAAAACTTCCAGATTCATTTTTTTATCGCATAGCGACATATAATAGCAACAAAATGAGATATCGACCATAAAAATCGATTGATTTTTTTCGAATTTATTCACATTTTAGTGAATTCGCTCATTTTCACAAAATTTTAGTTTTTTGCTTGATATACGCATTATAGCGGGTTTTCAAATGTGTGAAAAACATAAATTTTCCAATTTCAAGGGGTGCATGTCGGTTTAATGTTAGATTTGATGAGAAACTTCCACCCACAAAATTTTAGTCGAATTCGACAACGTTAACACGTAGCGCATAGGCCCCAAATCTGAAAAAAAGCGTTTAAATCGAAAATAATTGACAAATTTTCAGTTTTTGCAAAATTAACGCTATTTATTTCCCCTTTTGCAAAAAAGTGGATCCTGGTCCTTAGGGCAAACACAATGAGATTTGCAATAAGCTACATATCTTTTAAATCGGTTAAACAGTTTTCAAGTTACTTGCCGAAGGCAATTGACAAAAAAATGTAACTAAGTCAAATCGATGGAATAGATCGAAAATGCATTTCATTGTTTTATTCATGTATTTTCTTTTATTTTATATTTTATTATTTAAATTTATTACAACATATAAAATAAGGAAATAAATAAATAAATATTATAAACTACAAACTTTGGAATTTTCTTTTATGACATTTTCTATTATTGAATAACGAGGTGTTGCTCTGAATACTCCAGCAAAAATCTGCCATCATGTGTGCATCCCAGCGACCCTGGTATCTTTCCTCCATTGCTATGCAAAAAATCAATCTTTACAGGTAGCCAGCGGAAAAACCCAATTCGGCGTGCACGCAAATTTATGAACGTTTATTACTTTGCCGCCGCAATTGTCAAAATGAAGCAAGGGCGACAGGTAGCCAACAGAAAAGGAGCATTTCATCGTTTATCAGATTTCTACTGAAATCGTAAAAATTAAAAAACTTTTCCTTTATTGCTTACTTTTTTTAATTCTGAAAATCATAAAAATGCCATAAAGATCTGTTCCAAACAATTTTCTACATTCAATACTGTATTTCCACAGTAACACGTGTCCCACAGAAATACGTGTTTTGCCCAAAACAGTATTTCGCGTACTTGTTTTGCCATACATTTCTCATTCATCCAAAACACTTTGGCAGTACCTGGATATTGTATAGTGGTTTCAAAAGCATCTAATTTTTTTATTTTGTTGCGTTGTGTAATAGGAAGATATCAGTCAATTTTAGCGAAATTTTATATTTTATTGTTAAAAAAGAAAAAAATAAAAAATTTTAAAAGTAAAATGTTTTTGTAAATTGTCTTCGGCAAGTTCTCAAGGACATATAATGGCCAGTGAAAATTGTAATAACTCGAAAACTTAAAGACATGTAGCTTATTGTAAATCTCATTGTGTTTGCCCTAAGGACCAGGATCCACTTTTTTGCAAAAGGGGAAATAAATAGCGTTAATTTTGCAAAAACTGAAAATTTGTCAATTATTTTCGATTTAAACACTTTTTTTCAGATTTGGGGCCTATGCGCTACGTGTTAACGTTGTCGAATTCGACTAAAATTTTGTGGGTGGAAGTTTCTCATCAAATCTAACATTAATCCGACATGCACCCCTTGAAATTGGAAAATTTATGTTTTTCACACATTTGAAAACCCGCTATAATGCGTATATCAAGCAAAAAACTAAAATTTTGTGAAAATGAGCGAATTCACTAAAATGTGAATAAATTCGAAAAAAATTAATCGATTTTTATGGTCGATATCTCATTTTGTTGCTATTATATGTCGCTATGCGATAAAAAAATGAATCTGGAAGTTTTTTGCCGTTTTCGATTTTTTATGATTTTTTTAAAACGAAAATTTTTGCCATTTTTACGTAAAAAATATATTTTTTTCTTAAGTTTTTTATTATAACTCCGATACTATTGATCCGATTGAAACGCGATATATAGACGAATTAAAGGCTATGCAAATCTTAATTTTTCTGAATTTATTTTAATAATATCGGACTAGTAGTTTTTGAGTTATCATTAATTATTTGAAGAAACGTCTCAAAAAAATTGCAATTTTAAAAAAAAATTTTTTAAAAAAAAATCTATCCATAGAATTTAAAAATTTTACCATTTTTGTACTAAGGTAGCCATGGTACATCAAATGTATATAGTAGTTACTCGAGCATATTTTTGCTGTTGCCCTGTGTTATCAATATCTAGTTTCGACTGCAGCACTGGAGCTATTGATCAGATAGTTGAAAAATTTTACAATAAACTGTATTTTGTTATGAACCAATGCATTCCTAAATTAGTTGATTGTAACTCATCTCGTCCACCATGGAATTGCAAAATTTTATCTAAAATAAAAAATAAGAAAAACAAGCTCTACAAAACATATAAAGCAACCGGTTCGGCTGTTGACTATGCAAGATATTCTTCCGTTCGTGCTGAATACAACAAAATTAATAAAAAATGTTATTCAACCTACCTCCTCAAACTCAAAAATAAATTCAAAATTAATCCAAAGTCCTTCTATAATTTTGTGAACTCTAAAAGAAGATCCACTGGCTTTCCACCCGTTATGAAGTTTCAAGAGCTAGAATCTGATGATGATCTTGCAATAAGTAATATGTTTGCTGAATTTTTTTCTTCTACATATACGGATAGCGATTGTAATAATTCTGATTCTAATATTTTCTCCGAAACACCAATATCTATATCATTTTTGAACGAGTCGGTAGTTCTAAACGGTTTGAAGAAACTAAAATTTTCTTATACACATGGACCTGATGCACTTCCTAGTTGTTTATTGGTAAGTTGTGCTGAAAATCTTGCTGTTCCTCTTACAATAATATTTAACACATCAATTAATTATTCCGTATTTTAAATCTGGCAATAAATCTGACATCTCAAATTACAGGGGTATTGCCAAATTAAGCACAATACCTAAACTATTTGAAAAATTAATAACTGATAATTTATGTCACCATGTATTATCTCCGTTTATTATCTTATTATCTCCGTTTCAACATGGCTTCAGAAAATGTCACTCAACTATTACAAATCTATTACAATTTACAAGTTTAATCAATCGTGGTTTTGTTCAACATAAACAAACTGACGTAATTTATACTGACTTCAGCAAAGCCTTTGATAAGGTTAACCATAAACTCGTGCTGGAAAAGCTTCACTGTATAGGTTTTTTCCCAAAACTGCTTAAATTGGATAAAATCATATCTAACTGATAGAATACAAAATGTGCTTTACAAAAATGTGACATCGAAATCAATTGCAGTTACATCGGGTGTTCCACAGGGAAGTCATCTAGGGCCACTTCTTTTTTCATTATTTATAAATGGTTTACCGAAAATAATAAAACATTCTTATATTCTAATGTATGCGGATGATGTTAAAATATTCTACAGTCATAACAACTATGCAGATCAGTCAATCCTACAAAAAGACTTGGACTCTCTTCATTCCTGGTGTAACCTTAATTTAATGAAGTTAAATTTTAATAAGTGTAAACATATGTGCTTTTTTCGAAGACGTAATATAAACACCAAATATGTCTTAGATGGTCATGAGTTGATTAAAGTAAACGTTTTTTCTGACCTTGGAATTTTGCTGGACGCTAAAATTAACTTCATTCAACATATTACCTTAACTGTAAATAAAGCACGAGGCCTTCTTGAATTCATCAAACATTGGGCGAAGGAATTTGAGGATCCATACATTACAAAACAATTATACAGTTCACTTGTTCGCCCACTTCTGGAATATGGATCAATAATATGGGATCCAATGTACAAAATACATATTGACAGGGTTGAATCTGTACAAAAACAATTTCTTCTATTCTGCCTCCGTGGGTTACGGTGGAATCCATCAAATCTTCCGTCTTATACAGCTAGACTTGGGCTTATTAAGCTACCATCGCTAAAAAGTCGCAGAGTAATGCTAAACGTGATGTTTGTGCTAAACGTAATAAATGGCCATATCCGCTCCGACTTCTTTATTAAAAACATTGGACGATGTGGAACTTTAAAGTTCCACATCGTCCAACACTTCGCTACTATCCCCTCTCAATTAAAGTCTTTAGAACAAATTATGCAAATTTTGATCCGTTCCTAAGTTACGTATTTACTTTACGTTGGGTTCTTTTAATTGCAAAATAAATACACACTATTATTACTTTTACTGTAAGTCACTTTATTTATTATTACCACTGTTCAAAAATACAGCAAACTGTTAAGCAGTCTTATAATTCGACAACTGAACTCTTTGACTTCCTGATTGATACTGCCATACTACTCGCCAGCACGATTCGCTTATATAGGTGATTTAAAAGCACCAGAATGTTCTATTCCAGACAGATCTGGTTCGATTGTTATTGCTCTTGTTTTCTGTTGGTGTGTTTACTTATTTCTTTATACCTGTTTGTGTGGCTGTTTATTTGTTTATGCTTGTATTTATGTATGTGCCTGTGTATTTAACAGAAGAGTGTTTATTTAATGTGTGTGTGTATATGCGTATATCCGAATGTTTGTATGAGGCGTTTCTTTCTTTCATCATTGTAAGAAAACAAACCATTAATGTTGTTGTTGTTGTTCGAGAGTATTGTTGTTCAGAGCCTATAATGAATAAATTCTTCTTTCGTAACACTACCCCCTTCTCAAACCTGTTCGTCCCGAACAGGCACAGATGTACCTTTTCCATAGTTGGCTAGCCGCTGCAAGTGCACAACTTTCATTTTTGATCTTGGGCTCTGAAATTTCTGTATTCTGTAAACTACGTCGTTTAGTGCTTTATTACTTTATAAGGTCCATCCCAATGAGTTTGTAGTTTGGGTGATAATCCTTTCTTCCGTTGTGGGTTAAAAAGTTGAACCAGTTGTCCCTCGTTAAATCCCTCAGAGTTGGCAGCTCGATCATATCTGGCTTTCATTTTATCACTGGTTAATTTTATACGACTCCGTACGAATTCGTGAATCTCCTGGAGGTCCCTTTGTGCCTGGCTAGAGTTTTCGCCGTCTCCTTTTGCCGATGTTGGCTTAACACCAAACTCTAAATCTGCAGGCAAATTTAGCTCAGATCCAAACACTATTTTCGCTGGCGTTCGTGAATCTTTCGATTGAATCTTTCGACCATGCCATCAGATTGCGAATGTAACGGTGTCGTTCTGGTCTTTCTTATTCCGTATACTTTGCACATCTCTTTGAATATAGCGGATTCAAAATTTCCGCCTTGGTCGGAGTGTAGTTCTAAGGGAACACCATAGCGACACACCCAGTTGCTAATAAACGTGTCTACAATCGTTCTGGCTTCTTGATTGGGAATGGCATATACTTCCGGCCATTTGCTAAAATAGTCCATGACCACTAAAACGTATCGGTTTCCAGCATTACTAGCAGGGAAGGGACCTGCTACGTCCATCGCTATATGTTCAAAGGGAGCGCCTGAATTGTACTGCTGAAGCTGCCCCCGACTCTTTCGTACTGGACCCTTTGCTGCAATGCACTCCTGGCAAATGGCTATCCACTCGGCTACGGCTTGTTGACAGCCGACCCAATAGAAACGTTGTTTTTTTTAGATAAAACAAGAAAAAAAGATAGGTCGCTAGGACCATTGTGGAATTGTTTCATGACCTCTTTGATCTTAGAGGATGGCACGACGATTAAGTCTATCACAGTTTTGCCGTCTGTGCTTTCCCAGGTGCGACATAAGCGGCCATCCTTCAACCTGAGACTGTTCCACTGGGCCCAATATGCCTTCGCCAGTGGACTTTCTGGTGAGATCTCACTTCGCGTCGGTCTTCTGTCTTCCTCTTTAGCCGCTATAATTTTTGCCAATATGGGATCGTTTCTTTGTGCAATCGGCCAGTCTTCACTAGATTCTATATGTGTAAGCCGAACATCAATAACAAATTCTTTTCTCTCCGCCTTTGTTGCTTAGACCCCAGATCACATGGCCGCCTAGAGAGGGCCTCTGCGTTGTTATGCTTGCCTCCTTTTCTGTGCTCAATACTAAAGTCATAGCTCTGAAGTCGCTCAATCCAGCGTGCAAGCTGTCCTTCAGGGCTCTTGAATTGCAGCAACCACCTGAGTGCGGCATGATCTGTCCTCAACGTAAAATTTTGGCCATACAAATACTTGTGGTAGTGTTTTATGCAGTCCAATGCTGCTAGAAGCTCTCGTCGCGTTACGCAATAGGTTCTTTCAGGCTTCGAAAGTACTCTGCTGTAGTAGCCTATAACCTTTTCTGTCCCATGTACCACTTCCGACAGCACGCCTCCTATTCCATATCCGCTCGCATCAGTGTCTAGCATGAATTTTTGCCCAGCTACTGGATATGCCAGGATAGGTGCCACACACAAAAATTCCTTGAGCTTCTGGAATGCTTCCTCGGCTGCTTCACTCCACTGGTAAAGTGACGACTTTTTGGTTAGCTCATGTAGGCTAGCAGCAACATCAGCAAAATTTGGCACAAATTGTCTGTAGTATGTGCGGAGTCCCAAGAAACTTCGTAACTCGTAAAGATTTTGAGGGCGAGGCCAGTCCTTTACTGCCCGTATTTTATCTTCATCGGTTGATATGCCCTCTGCTGTTACACGATGCCCCAAGTATTTGACTTCCTTCTGAAACAAAGCACATTTCTTAACACTGAGCTTCAGTCCAGCCGCTGATATACGCCTGAAGACTTCTTCTATATTCCTTAGGTGTTCATCGAAGGTCTTTCCCATCACAATTATGTCATCCAAATACACCAGGCATGTCTTCCAATTAAGTCCCTTTAAAACTCGTTCCATTAAACGCTCGAAGGTGGCTGGAGCGTTGCAGAGACCAAATGGCATAACATTAAACTGCCATAAACCATCGAGAGCACTAAAAGCAGTTTTTTCTTTATCTTTGTCAGCTATCTCGACTTGCTAGTAACCGCTCTGTAAATCTAGCGTAGAAAACCACTTGGTTCCTGCTAGCGTGTCCAAGGTGTCATCGATTCTTGGTAGCGGATAACTGTCCTTTTTGGTAACATCGTTGAGCTTTCTGTAGTCAACGCAGAATCTAGTGCTGCCATCTTTCTTCTTTACTAAAACTACCGGCGAGCTCCAAAAACTCGAAGATGGTTCGATAATTCCGTCTCGCTCCATTTCGTTGACTAGCTGCTTTACTTCGCTCCGCTTGGCTAGGGGAATGCTCCTGGGGCCTTGTTTTATCGGCCTCGCTTCGCCAGTATTTATTTCATGCTTCACTATTGCCGTTCTACCTTGGCTTTTATCTTTTAGGGCGAAGACAGAGGCGTACTTTCGTAGCAGCTGCTTGGCTTTGTTTCTGCCAGGTGGCTCCAGCTCTGCTACCCATTTCCCCACGTGTTCTGATAGTATTTCGCGCTCTTTAGTTGACTGTTTTTCAGGCTCCGAGTCTTTCTCGCAATTAATTACGGCCTCTGCTGGTGTACATTGAGCTATATGAGAGTTTTTACCAATTACTTTTTCACTGTTGGATAGATTTAACACTCTCACAGGAATTTTTCCATTCTTACAGGTTTTCACGAGGGCTTTTGCTGTTATTGTCTCACTCTTAATTCCTGATGGTTCTACCACCCACAACCGGTTGTCCTCACAATCTTCCTCCATACGTGCCCATATCACAGTTTCTGCCTGAGGTGGTAATTTTTTTTTTTTTATTAATAAAATTAATATTGTACATGTTTATATAAAATTCATTTCTGTAGCGGCCTCAGCACCTTAAAGGTATTATTGAGGCAAGTTGGCAGTATTATAATTCATAAATGTACAACATTTAGTTATAAATGTAATAAATAAATTAATAAATATAATAAATTATAAATGTAATATTGTAAGTAAAATAATAAAATATTAACATAAATTTAATACATCTTATGTATAAATTGCATGAGTGAGATTAAATTAAAAAATTAAGTAATTAAAAAATTAAGTAATTAAAAAATTAAGTAATTAAAAAATTAAGTAATTAAAAAATTATAAAAGCGTTTCAAATTTCTTGTACAAATGGTCTTTGCATTTAGTCTTAAATATTGATATTCTAATAATCATTTTTATATCCAAAGGTAAATTATTATATTTCATACTACCAATGTAGTCTATACGTTGTCGCGTTTTTTCAAGTCTACATCTTGGAATAGTTAATTTATTTGCATTTCTCAAATTGAAATGTGATTGATTTTGAACAAAAGATACAGTTCGATGACCAACATTGTGTATGGATTTAAATACATACTTCAAAACTTGATATTCATGCAGCCCATAAATTGGTAAAATTGTTTTACAAATATCTCTATACAAAGATATTGTTGGGTAAAAAACTGGTAATTTATAAATTATTTTTAATGCTTTATTCTGCATGCATTGAAGAGATTTTAAAACACTGCTGTTTTTATTGTACGCATACACAACACCCATATAACTTAAGTGTGATTGAATCAGAGCTTGATATATCATTAGTTTAATACGTACATTAAATTTGTTTTTAAGCTTATAGAAGATTCCAATTCCTAGAGAAACTTTCTTTTTAAGTTCAGTTATGTGTAAGTCCCATGCAAGATTGCTTTGCATTGTGACTCCAAGATATGTAATTGAACTTGTTTCCTTTAAAGACTTCCCATCAATTTGAACAACAAAGTTATTAAAACGAGAAGGGTTAGGCCTAAAACGAATCAGTTTTGTCTTGTCAGGATTGAGCACAAGCCGATTCAAACGAGCAAACTCAGAAACCAAAGCAATATCTCTTTCAATATGTGATTGCAATACTAAATCATCCTTATAGGGATAAAATAAGCACACATCATCTGCAAACATAAAAATTTTTCCAGTTAAATTAAGATTTTTTATATCATTTAAATATAAAGAAAAAAATAGTGGACCTAATCCACTACCCTGAGGTACTCCATAGTTTACGGGGCCTAAAAAACTACTGTTTTCATTAATTTTAACGTATTGTTTCCTATTCGAGAAATAACTTTTGAATAGCATCAATTCCTTATCCTTAATACCATACAATGACAATTTTTCTAACAAAATTAAATGATCTACAAGATCGAATGCTTTTGAAAAATCCAAAAAGATTCCAGCTACTCCACTGAACCCTACATCTAAGCCATTACAAATGTATCTCACTACATTTAAAACTGCATCCTCAGAACCACATCCTTTCCTAAAACCAAACTGGAATTCATATAGTAAGTTAAATTCTTCCACATAAGATAAAAGCTTATCATATATAATTTTTTCAAAAATTTTATCGATTACAGAAAGTATAGCAATTGGACGATATTTCTCAACTGAGAAAGTATTAACTTCTTTAGGTATCGGAATTGTTTTCTGAATTTTAAGGATGTCAGGATAAACAGAAGTTTCTAGCATCTTATTAAAAATTTCAGCTAGTATTGGTGCAATTTCATAGGCACATTTCTTAATAAACTTAGGTGATATATTATCACCTAATGCTAAAGCAACCAACTTCCTTACTGCAGATTTACTCATATATCCAATATCAAGGGGTATTTCGACGTTTCTCCAGATCATTATTTGTTAACCCATGCGCAGATCGACTCCATGCATAATCATAAAATCTGCGCCAATAATAACTTCGTCCACGATATCGGCAACAATAAACACATGGTCCACGCTCATGTTGAATATAGTTAATCTGACTTTGGCCTTACCATAGACAGTAGCAAATTCTCCGGTAGCAGGGCGCAGACTTACATTATTTAATTGTTCCACTTTTCCCTTTACTTAATCGGGCCTTATTATAGACTGCGACGCTCCTGTGTCTATTGTCAGAATACGCTTTCCTCCGTTGATATAGCCGCTTGCAGTAAGATTGCTGTTTTGCTGCTGCAACTTAGATATGGAGATTGTGGGGCCCTCGGTTGTGGGAGCTAGCTCATGCCCCGTAGTGCTAGCTCTCTTTAGTATAAAGACTCTTGAGATGTTTTGTGAGTCGCACGTTTGTTGTTTCTTGGCGGCGAAACAGATCTGGCTCGTTTTCTTGCTGCCTTACAGTTTCGTTGAAAATGGCCGACTTTACCGCAATTAAAGCACTTAGTGTTTGTCTTACCTTGTCTTTCATCTAAGACTTTCTTTACCGATTCAAGTATTTGCTTTATGTCGTCCATTGTTGTTTTCTCATCTTCAGCAGCTACTTCAACTTTTCGCACTTTGTATGACTGCGGTCTCGAAATGACTTTGCTGTTTCTTGAGCCAGAGCGTAAGTAATGGTTTCAGCAAAGGATGCGTTTTGCTTAGCGCAAACCGCGTGCTTAATATCTGGGTCACGAATACCATTAACAAATGCCTCCACTTTGAACTGTTCTAGAATTGGATGGTTTTCCCCAGGGTATATTAGCCACACCAAGCGGTCTATCTCCATGGCGAAATCCTGAAGCGTCTCATTTGCTCTTTGCACCCTGCCACGTAGCTCCATTTTCGCTAACAGCGAAAAACTGTTAGCTGAAGTAAGAGATGAGGTTCAGGAAGCTTCTAGAGCAAACAGCGAAAAACTGTTAGCTGAAGTAAGAGGTGAAGTACAGGAAGCTTCTAGGGCTAACTCTAGAATGCTTCTAGAAAATGTAAACGAAAAGCTAGTCGATAGTAGTACAATAAGCTTCTAAAAGAAGCGAAGAAGCTTCTAGTACTTCGACTAGCTTTTCGTGTACATTCGCTTCTAAAAGAAGCGAAGAAGCTTCTAGTACTTCGACTAGCTTTTCGTGTACATTTTCTAGAAGCATTCTAGAGTTAGCCCTAGAACGCAAAATCTCATCGGTTCTTTATTTGAAACGTTAGATTGGTCCATGACATTTACTTTTTGAAGATAATTTCATTTAAATGTTGACCGCGGCTGCGTCTTAGGTGGTCCATTCGGAAAGTCCAATTTTGGGCAACTTTTTCGAGCATTTCGGCCGGAATAGCCCGAATTTCTTCGGAAATGTTGTCTTCCAAAGCTGGAATAGTTGCTGGCTTATTTCTGTAGACTTTAGACTTGACGTAGCCCCACAAAAAATAGTCTAAAGGCGTCAAATCGCATGATCTTGGTGGCCAACTTACCGGTCCATTTCTTGAGATGAATTGTTCTCCGAAGTTTTCCCTCAAAATGGCCATAGAATCGCGAGCTGTGTGGCATGTAGCGCCATCTTGTTGAAACCACATGTCAACCAAGTTCAGTTGTTCCATTTTTGGCAACAAAAAGTTTGTTAGCATCGAACGATAGCGATCGCCATTCACCGTAACGTTGCGTCCAACAGCATCTTTGAAAAAATACGGTCCAATGATTCCACCAGCGTACAAACCACACCAAACAGTGCATTTTTCGGGATGCATGGGCAGTTCTTGAACGGCTTCTGGTTGCTCTTCACTCCAAATGCGGCAATTTTGCTTATTTACGTAGCCATTCAACCAGAAATGAGCCTCATCGCTGAACAAAATTTGTCGATAAAACACATTTCGAACCGAACACTGATTTTGGTAATAAAATTCAATGATTTGCAAGCGTTGCTCGTTAGTAAGTCTATTCATGATGAAATGTCAAAGCATACTGAGCATCTTTCTCTTTGGCACCATGTCTGAAATTTCACGTGATCTGTCAAATACTAATGCATGAAAATCCTAACCTCAAAAAAATCACCCATTATATTTTGTTATTCTTAAACTTTCTTCGATCGCACCCGTGTACGTTTTATTAAACCAAATTCCATTCTGTTAAGGAAATCTGCCACTTTATTATCCCTTCCCTTCACGTATTCAACATCGAATTCGTATTCACCTAGTGTGATCTTCCACTTAATCAATCTTGAATTCGGCTCCTTTAATGAAGCCAACCACTTCAGGGGCTGGTGATCAGCACGCACCAAGAACTTCGTAACAAAAAGGTAGGGACGAAAATATTTCGTCGCCCATACCATACCCAAAAGCTCTTTCTCGATTGCACTATAATTTTTTTCGTGATCGTTTAAAGTTCTACTCGCAAAGCAAATCGGTCTATTATCCTGACTTAATACTGCCCCCAGCGCCAAATTATTGGCATCTGTAGTGAGCACAAACTTCTTATTAAAGTCTGGGAAAGACAATATTGGTGGATTAGTAATGATACGTTTTAATTTTTCAAAAGCCCCAATGTAGGCGATATCACCAACATTAATCTTGGCATCCTTCCTGAGGCATCTAATCATAGGTCCTGCAACCGAAGAATAGTTTTTTATGAACTTTCTGTAGTAGCCGGTTAGGCCCAGAAATGATTTTATTTTCTTTACTGTGTCTGGAATCTTTATTTTACTAATTGCCTCAACCTTCGATGGGCAAGGTCTTAGGCCATCTGCCGTAACTATATGACCCAAAAACTGAGTCTGTCTAGCAAGAAAATTGCATTTATTCATTTGTACCTTTAAAATTTGTTTATTTAAATCAGAAAATATTTTCGACAGACTGTCCAAATGTTCCTCCAAAGCAGTCGAGAACACCAATATATCATCAATATAGATGACACAGTTTCTATTGATATGATCTCTCAACACGCAGTTCATCATACGTTGAAAGGTCGCGGGCGCATTTTTCATTCCAAGTGGCATTCGGACATATTCAAAATGTCCCATGGGAGTGGAGAAGGCTGCCTTCTCAATGTCCCTGTCCTCCATCCTGATTTGGTGGAACCCTTTCGCAAGATCAATAGTTGAGAAATATTGCGCTCGACCCAATTTATCGAATAAAGCATCGATGTTGGGCATAGGGAATTTATCATCCACCGTTATATTATTAAGTGCTCTATAATCTATCACTATACGCCACTTCCGATTACCCTCATTATCAATTTTCTTATGCACTATCCATAAGGGTGAGTTATAAGGCGATTTACTCGGTCTTATAATTCCCTGGACTAGCATATCCTTTACTTGAGTTTCAATTTCTTTTTCATGTGTCTTTGGGTATCTATATATTCTAGAATACACCGGCTTATCCGATGTTGTAATTATACTATGCTTTACCGCACTAGTAGTGGTCAAGGTTTGACCCTCCTGATAAAATGTATCTTTGTTTCTCTATAAAAACCTCTCCAATTTACTTTTTTCTTCTTTATTTAAATTTTTCGGCATTTCAATATTACCAAAATCTATATTCTGTACTTCTAACATTGCAATCCTATCGTAGCTTACATCGACTGCCCGTGGATAAAGGAACACTTCGACATTGTTAACCAAAAGTCTCATATTCCTAAAATCACCCATGGGTATCAAAACATTATTGCCAATTATGCAATCGAAAGTTTTATCTGTCAAATCAATCAACTTAACAGACATTGTTTCATTAGCGGCATTAAATTCAAAAGGAACGTTAACTATTACCTCTTCATCAACTAACCTCTTGCCAGCTAAAGTATTCAAATGTATTACATTCTGCGTTTTTCCTCTTGATGACAAACCCCCAAACACCCCATAGTCGCCCAGAGTAGTAGCTGCACCGGTATCTATTAGGCATTTGACCTTAATATTGCTTATCGTGAGTATGGCTATTGGTAGTTCGGATCCTGAGGCGGCATGTGAAAATTTTGGCTTACACTCACATTGTCCACTTCCATAAGTTGGGGCCGTGCATTATTATAACAATAATTATTATATTATTGCTATTTCTAACTTGATTAGAATTGTTTCTTTGAAAACTATAGTATCGATTTGAGTTGTTTCTATTGTCATAATAATTATTATGTCTGACTTGATTAGAATTATTACCTTGTAAATTATTATTATGCTGATTTGAATAACTTCCTTGAACATTTCTATTATAATTGTCCCTAATAACATGTTGTTGAACAAATTTTTGTTTGTTATTATTTTGAAGACCTCCTTTATTCTTATAACTAGAACCTCCCCGAATATAAACATCCTTTATTAAGTTATTTGCTATATAGTATGAATATGCACCACTTATGGTAATGATATTGTTTTGGATCAATAAGGTTTTAATATTGAGGGTTAAGAAATTTAGATATACATCAAAAATAACGTGCTGATTCATATCCGGGGAGAACATCGCGTTATTCTCTGGACTAAGGCTATATTTTGTGTTCATGAGATTTAAAATCTCTTCCAATTTAATATGAAGTTCCTCAATAGTAAGCGCGCTCACGTTCATCATTTCTAAGGTTAAGAAACGACTCTCTAACTCCGAACTCTTCCCTAAGCTTTGCTATAATCTGCTCCCATGTTGGGGAAAGCAGCGTCTCGATAGCCTTTAAAGCTTTTCCCTGTAGGGGATTTGCCAAAACAGATCTGATAGTAGGTTTGTTTTCATCAGAAACGAGAGATATTACTGTATTAACATCTCTCAAATAATTTGTCAGAGTATACTCCGACGAACCACTAAATGGAGGCAAATTTCGGGCTTCGCGTAGTCCTTCTGCTAGTGTCACAGCCATTATTTGTCGAACAAGTATCGAAAAACCCTACTACAAAATAAATTAATCCTTTTCTCTTTTCTTCTTTTTTTCTTTTTTTTTTTTCCTTTAGTTGGTATTCTCAAATCAATTACTTTCTTTAACAATATTTTCTTCAAACCTAACTTATTTTATTTTTTCTCGATTCCATAGGTTTTATAAATAATTAAACTTTTAAACTCAAAGGACTGTACCTTATTCTTCTTACTGTTGTTTCTGTAGTTACTGTCTTCTCGATGGAGTTGTAGTTCCTGTTGTTTTTGATGAATTTGCTGTTTCTGTTGTTCTTGATGAAGTTATAGTCGCTGTTGTTTTTGATGAAGCTGTTGTTTCTGTTGTTTTTGATGAAGTTACTGTTTCCGTTGTTCTTGATGAAGTTATAGTCGCTATTGTTTTTGATGAAGTTGTTGTTTCTGTTGTTTTTGATGAAGTTATAGTTGCTGTCTGGCGCATATGCCGCACCAGCTTCTTCCTTCCTTCCAACGCTTTGGCCGCGTCGTTAAATAGCAGAAAGATTTTCTCTTTATATATGACAACGCTTTGGCTGCGTTGTAAAAAAAAATTCACAAAACTTTATTCAAAACCCTTTAAGTTTCTTCTAAAAAAGAATATTTTATTTAAAAAAAAAAAAAAATCGTAATACGTCCGTGATCCTATATTTCACTTAGGATCCCACCGACTGCACCAGTTGTATGCTTAAAGGGTTTTTTAAAAATCAAATTAAATTAAACTTTTATCCTTAAGGGATTTTAAAATTAAAAATGAAACCAAATTACAACTTCATTCTTTGAAGTATAAAATAAATCTGCTTTTATTTAGTAATAATTTCTTACGATCTACTTAAATATATTTTGTGTTTTATTACTAATACATACTTATTTTCTATAAAGATGCCGATTCTGCAATTTAGAACAAAGGCATCTTTAATGAGTCATTCGGTCCCAAATCATACGATAAAATCAACCAATGATTAGCAAATGTTTTGTTTACATTAAATATCTGGTGATCTCAAATAACAATTTATGTTGGATACAAAACCAAAGCAACTGTAAGTAAAAAGGAATTTGTTTTCAAATTCCTTAGTCGCAATTTACATTAGACAGAAAAATGGGCAGACAGACGAGATTTGTAGGCAAGGGGTTGAAGAGGTAGAGTGTGTATTTCATGACTAGTGTACTGGACATTTTTTCGTTTCTCTTTTCTGCTTTTCGCTTTTTTCTTTGTTGCTTCACTTTATATTTCTCAAGTCGGCCTCACACAGATTTTGAAACACACAAACATGTAAAGAATATAACACAGAAAATAAAATGTGCAAAAATCTGTCTGTCTTGTTTATGTCCAATGTAAATTGTTTAAGCAAGAGCAAAAGAGAATTCAAAAAATGTCTGCCCTGTTTCTGTCCTATGTAAATTGCGACTTATCTATAAATGAATTGACATTGGCTGGTTTATTTCGTTATCTGTAGGATTTGCACATATAACTTATGCGAATGTTTGTATGAGGCGTTTCTTTCTTTCACCATTGTAAGAAAACAAACCGTTAATGTTGTTGTTGTTCGAGAGTATTGTTGTTCAGAGCCTATAATGAAAAAATTCTCCTTTCGTAACAGTATTTATTATTGTATTGATTTTTCTGTCAGTAATAATGTAATTAAGCGAAATATAATGTTTGCCTTAAATAATTAAAATATATTTCCTATGTTTGTAAACTTGTAGATTATATTAATTGTCTGTAAGGATTGTAATCCATAGACGTAACTAATAATAAATAAATAAATGTCTGAACAGGGTATAAGCTAATAGATCTCTTGGAGTTTGAGATTTTTATTTGTATCTAATTTCATGTCAACGTGTAGCCACAAAGTGAAACATTTAATGTAAGCATATTTGGTGCTGATCATGGAAGAAATGTATTGTTTGCCTAAATTGTTAACAATCGTAATACGTTTTCAAATAGTCCGATATTTTCGCATATACCCTGCATATGGCTATCGGTTTATAATTTTTATGTTCATATGCACATATGTTACGGACATATGAAATAACCTCCTAGTGTTGGAAACAAAAATAAAATACTTAAAACATCTATTTTTCAAAGTGTTTATTTGAGAAAAAATAAAATTGATTCTAAAAATGTCAAATTGTCAAATTATAATAGCAACTGCAGTTAAATAATTGGAAAAAAATTTTTTTTTGCCACCAGTTTTTTTTTTCTTTTTGTGCGATAATTTGTAGACCTGCACAATAGTACAGAAATCATTTTTTTTTAATTAAATCTATGTGAAATGATTGCATTATTTAAACTACATAACTAATTAATTCTAAATGATAAAATTAAGGAATAATATTATTTATATTCAAGTCCATTTAATTTAAAAAAAGAGTAAAAGAGTAACTTTTTACTTTACCATACGCATACGGGTTTATATGTTTTAAGGTCCCCTGAATTAATTTTGACTACTTTCGCGATGATGTCTGTGGGTGTGCGGTGTGTATGCAACTATTTTTGTGGAGGCTCTACAGGTCTTACCGTTTGACATATCAAAATTAACTTTAGTATATGCCTTTGGTATATGGAGATAAAGAGCTGTATATAATCGGGATGGTGCAAGGGGTAGTTTACTTGACACCCCAATTCTCTGGCAGGTCATACCGTTTGAGATATCAAAATGAAATTCAGTACGTGCCTTTGATATATGGAGATGAAGAGCTATATAGGCTGATTTCATAAACGCAGTTTGCAAAGTAACACTGCAAACAGATGCGCTAGCAAGGCATAGCAATATTGCATGTCAACACTGCTCTGTCAAATAATGCAACATATTTTTTAAACGTTTATGAACGCAAAATTGCTTTGTCGTAATTTTCGTTTGTTGTGTGTAAAAAAAATATTGTGAAGTGGATCTTCAAAACATTAGGGCATTTATTACTAAGTCGCAATTTACATTAGACAGAAAAATGGGCAGACAGACGAGATTTGTAGGCAAGGGGTTGAAGAGGTAGAGTGTGTATTTCATGACTAGTGTACTGGACATTTTTTCGTTTCTCTTTTCTGCTTTTCGCTTTTTTCTTTGTTGCTTCACTTTATATTTCTCAAGTCGGCCTCATTTTAATGAGTTTCTAGTAGAATGTGCATGTGCGGAAAATGGAATTTCCACACATTAGGTATATTTTTCAAGCCGGCGGCATTTTAATGAGTTTTTCTTAAGTAGAGTGCGTGTGTGTTAAAATGGAATTTTTTCACTTCAGTATTAAAGTTCCAATTGTTAAAGCAACATATGAAGCTGTGACAAAATATAATTTAAAGTGAGTAGTAATATTATTAAAGTGCGTTAAAATATATTTAAAAAGTGAGTTTTTTTTTTCATTATGTCCGTTTTTATAATGTAAAATGAAATTTACATACATGCATATGTATATGAAAAACAATTATTCATATTGAATATTAAAAACAACAATAAAATATAATTAATTATTACACAGGGCAACAGCAAAAATATGCTCGAGTAACTACTATATACATTTGATGTATCATGGCTACCTTAGTACAAAAATGGTAAAATTTTTAAATTCTATGGATAGATTTTTTTTTTAAAAATTTTTTTTTAAAATTGCAATTTTTTTGAGACGTTTCTTCAAATAATTAATGATAACTCAAAAACTACTAGTCCGATATTATTAAAATAAATTCAGAAAAATTAAGATTTGCATAGCCTTTAATTCGTCTATATATCGCGTTTCAATCGGATCAATAGTATCGGAGTTATAATAAAAAACTTAAGAAAAAAATATATTTTTTACGTAAAAATGGCAAAAATTTTCGTTTTAAAAAAATCATAAAAAATCGAAAACGGCAAAAAACTTCCAGATTCATTTTTTATCGCATAGCGACATATAATAGCAACAAAATGAGATATCGACCATAAAAATCGATTGATTTTTTTCGAATTTATTCACATTTTAGTGAATTCGCTCATTTTCACAAAATTTTAGTTTTTTGCTTGATATACGCATTATAGCGGGTTTTCAAATGTGTGAAAAACATAAATTTTCCAATTTCAAGGGGTGCATGTCGGATTAATGTTAGATTTGATGAGAAACTTCCACCCACAAAATTTTAGTCGAATTCGACAACGTTAACACGTAGCGCATAGGCCCCAAATCTGAAAAAAGCGTTTAAATCGAAAATAATTGACAAATTTTCAGTTTTTGCAAAATTAACGCTATTTATTTCCCCTTTTGCAAAAAAGTGGATCTTGGTCCTTAGGGCAAACACAATGAGATTTACAATAAGCTACATGTCTTTAAGTTTTCGAGTTATTACAATTTTCACTGGCCATTATATGTCCTTGAGAACTTGCCGAAGACAATTTACAAAAACATTTTACTTTTAAAATTTTTTATTTTTTTCTTTTTTAACAATAAAATATAAAATTTCGCTAAAATTGACTGATATCTTCCTATTACACAACGCAACAAAATAAAAAAATTAGATGCTTTTGAAACCACTATACAATATCCAGGTACTGCCAAAGTGTTTTGGATGAATGAGAAATGTATGGCAAAACAAGTACGCGAAATACTGTTTTGGGCAAAACACGTATTTCTGTGGGACACGTGTTACTGTGGAAATACAGTATTGAATGTAGAAAATTGTTTGGAACAGATCTTTATGGCATTTTTATGATTTTCAGAATTAAAAAAAGTAAGCAATAAAGGAAAAGTTTTTTAATTTTTACGATTTCAGTAGAAATCTGATAAACGATGAAATGCTCCTTTTCTGTTGGCTACCTGTCGCCCTTGCTTCATTTTGACAATTGCGGCGGCAAAGTAATAAACGTTCATAAATTTGCGTGCACGCCGAATTGGGTTTTTCCGCTGGCTACCTGTAAAGATTGATTTTTTGCATAGCATTCCTTAATGTTTTTTACGATTCTTGGGAATAGGTAAAAAATAGGACCACATTAAGGGTTGTTCGAAATTTTAGTATCATTATTTATAAGAGCTCCTTGAGCCATTTCTATTCATTCAACAAGTGTTTGCGGTAACAGAAGCATAATTTTCAATCAGCCATGAGCAAGAAAACTAGAACATTTTTATGTAAAAACAATCCGGACTCATTTTGTTATGTGTGCGGCCAATATATTAACGAAAAAAAACGGAAATGCTTCTCAGCTTCATTTCAAAAGTCATATGAAGATTGCTTTAATATAAATCCGAAGAATTTTAACGAACATTGGACGCCGAGTACTATATGTACTTCATGTCGATTCAATTTAACTCTAAGCTCATCTAACAAAAAGTAAGTATAGGTTAATACATTTGGAATATTTTATAATATTTTTAATTTTCTGTTATAAAAATTTTTCAGACCACACTGGGGAATTTCGAAGCCTATGCTATGGAGAGAAACAACGAATCATGAATCTGATTGCTATTTTTGTTTAACTACAAAAACCGGCTTTGGAAAACATTTGCGATGGTCTTACCCTACGAGGTCTGCTGATGGGTTTCAACTTGCAGTTCTACATTCACAGGAAATTATGGATGCACAAGATCAGGGACCAAGCTGTAGTCAAGTGCTTTCATCTTCACAAGGACACTCAACCTCAAGCATGTGTTCTCAATCAGGAAGTTCAGATCCAGAACTACCTATATCTGAAAATGACGAGTTCATCCCACACAAAAATATCTCACCGAGACCATGGAATCAAGACCAGCTAAATGATGTAATAAGAGAACTTGGATTGTCAAAAGCATCTTCGGAATTACTTGCATCCCGGATGAAGGAATCAAATCTCATAACGGAGGAAACTAAAGTTTCGTATTACCGTACCCGAGAAAAAGGCTTACTTCACTATTTTGCAGAAGAGGACGATTTTGTCTGCTGCACGGATATTCCTGGTTTGATGACTGCCATGGGCTTACATAGATATGATTCAAGCGAATGGCGTTTATTTATTGACTCATCAAAACGCAGCTTGAAGTGTGTCCTTTTGCACAATGGAAATAAATTTCACTCCTTGCCAATCGCACATTCAACCAAGGTAAAAGAAGAATACTCTGTAATTGCATTGGTCATGAAGAAGATAAAGTATAATGAACATAACTGGGTAATTTGTGTTGATATTAAGATGGTAAATTTCCTATTAGGTCAACAAAGTGGCTATACCAAATACCCTTGTTTTTTATGTTTATGGGACAGCAGAGCTAAGTCAGAACACTGGAAGAGAAAACAATGGCCTTATAGGGAAACACTGGACCCAGGTATGAGGAATGTTATAAATGTACCTCTGGTGCCCCGAGATCGCATCATATTACCCCCTCTTCACATTAAACTTGGTCTGATGAAACAATTTGTTTCTTTGACTTAGTTACATTTTTTTGTCAATTGCCTTCGGCAAGTAACTTGAAAACTGTTTAACCGATTTAAAAGATATGTAGCTTATTGTAAATCTCATTGTGTTTGCCCTAAGGACCAGGATCCAGTTTTTTGCAAAAGGGGAAATAAATAGCGTTAATTTTGCAAAAACTGAAAATTTGTCAATTATTTTCGATTTAAACGCTTTTTTTCAGATTTGGGGCCTATGCGCTACGTGTTAACGTTGTCGAATTCGACTAAAATTTTGTGGGTGGAAGTTTCTCATCAAATCTAACATTAATCCGACATGCACCCCTTGAAATTGGAAAATTTATGTTTTTCACACATTCGAAAACCCGCTATAATGCGTATATCAAGCAAAAAACTAAAATTTTGTGAAAATGAGCGAATTCACTAAAATGTGAATAAATTCGAAAAAAATCAATCGATTTTTATGGTCGATATCTCATTTTGTTGCTATTATATGTCGCTATGCGATAAAAAAAATGAATCTGGAAGTTTTTTGCCGTTTTCGATTTTTTATGATTTTTTTAAAACGAAAATTTTTGCCATTTTTACGTAAAAAATATATTTTTTTCTTAAGTTTTTTATTATAACTCCGATACTATTGATCCGATTGAAACGCGATATATAGACGAATTAAAGGCTATGCAAATCTTAATTTTTCTGAATTTATTTTAATAATATCGGACTAGTAGTTTTTGAGTTATCATTAATTATTTGAAGAAACGTCTCAAAAAAATTGCAATTTAAAAAAAAAAATCTATCCATAGAATTTAAAAATTTTACCATTTTTGTACAAAGGTAGTCATGATACATCAAAATTATATAGTGGTTTTAAGATCACATGAAATTTTTTTTATTTTGTTGTGCTGTGTTATTATTTTCAACTTAAGTTGATTTGTTAAAAAATATATATATGTATGTACATATGTATTTATATTAAAAAAAGCCTTTTTTTCCTTTTTACGGAACCTAGTTACAGAAAATGGAATTTTCTTGGAACAGAGTGAATGCCGAAGAACTAATTGGACTATATGAACAGCATGAATGCCTTTATAATATCCGCTCAGCGAAATATACAAACAGAGACGCAAAGGCTACAGCACTAAATTCAATTTTGGACGCGATGAAACACCATTACCCTACAATATCTTTAGATTGTATAAAAAAGAAATTGAAGGGCCTTCGTTCGCAATATTCAACAGAATTAAAAATAGTACAAAATAAGAGAAAGTCGGGAATGGGAGCTGAAGAAGAATATGTTCCAAAGCTATGGTGCTTTAACAAGCTTTCTTTTCTAAGAACTCATTTAAATATGAGGGAAGGCGTTTCAAATACGGTAAATATATTGTAATTTAAAAACAAATTTTATGCAATTATATACATATGTATGTATTTCACATTTTTAGGACGATATGGCTACAATTTTCATAGAAGATTCCTCTGAATCGAATTGTACGTCTGCAGCAAAAAAGAGCAAATCGCAAAAGCTCTCATTTGAAGATGGCCTGAATGAAATTCATTCCATTCTGGAAAAAAATCCTCAAAAACTAGTAAATACGAGTGGTTGGCAAAGAAGTTAATGTCCGTGTTGGAGGAGGTAGGAAGCGATGACCAAATTAAAGCCGTTTGGGAGATAGAAGACGTGTTAAATAAATATTGGCGAAATTCTACAAAGAAAAAATTGAAAGACAGCCCAAAAAACAAGTCACCGCCGCCATCTACATCAACTTCTACACGACGCAATATACTAGAACTTTCCATGGAGGGATTATTTGACCAAGATGAGATTGAGTTAAATTAAATTCAACAAAAATAAGTATACTTCGCTTTAATACTTGTACTTAGTACTTTGTGAAGCAAAGTGAATTAAAAAGTGCCTGTTATGTATTATAATTTTTAAATGAAGACTAATAATGAAGTACCTTAATATTTTAAATAGCAATAAGTTACATTATACTTTTTAAAATAATTCTAAAGTTTTTTAATTTAAAATGAATTTTATTTAATAAATAAAATAAATTAGTCACTATAACAAACTTTCTTTATATCATAGTATGATAGTAAAAAACTTTTTTGTTTCGTACATTTTAAAATATTATTTATTTCCTTAATGAATTAAAAATAAATAAATGAATTGGAAAATACATTTTTGTTTTATACTTGTTTGTTTTAATAATAGTTAAAAAACATATCGTAAGTAAAAGTAATCAAAATTCAAATCGTTATTGATTTCCATGCAATTTTTTTTTTCTGCCAATCTAGCTTTCCCTCATTGATAAAATATTCAGCAAGTTCTTGACGAATATTTTCTGTAAGACCTTTCCGTGGATTGTAAGGGTGATCAGTTTGAACTTGTGGGCTTGTACTTAATGCATTATCATTAGTAGTATTATTAGTTTTATATGTTGTATCGTTCTCAATAAGATAATTATGAAGAACGCAACACGCTAATACTACTTTTTCGACTGTTTCAACTTATAAATTCATTTTAGTAAGAAGTATTCTAAATTTATTTGCAAGCATTCCAAACGCATGTTCTACAACATGCCTTGCCCGTGAGATTCTGATATTAAACACTTTCTTCTTGCTGCAAGAAGTATGGTAAGGATAAGGCTTCATAATATGTGTATGCAGTGGAAAGGCATCATCTGCAACCACCACGTAGGGTAAATTACGACCTTTTCCCACAATAGCATTCTTTGGTAAATTAATTTCCTCATCTAAAACTTTTTTGAGATGACTTTGCTGCAAAACCGCTGCATCGTTATTTCGCCCATTGCATCCAACATGAATATATGTAAATTTACAATGGGCATCAACCAAAGCAAGCAAAATAATACTATTTGTATGCTTATAATTATAATAATACGCCCCATCTCTTCGTGGTGGCTGGAAATTTACGTGCTTTCCATCCAATGCTCCCAGGCAATTGGGAAATTGCCACTGAACTGCGAATTCTCTTGCAATTGTTTCCCATTCTTCGGAAGTGGACGGAAACTGTAAATGAAAACAAAAAATTCATTACATACAAATAATAAAAATTCATTTTTTATACCTTTAAATATTCGTCTCGTAAATTACGATATAGTGCATCGCAAATAATTGGTACAGTTTTACATAAAAAAGCTGAAGATATCATTGACGAGTAGTTCATACTCTTGTAGGATTCTCCAGTTGCTAAAAACCGAAGGGTTATGGCCAATTTTTCCGGAAGAGATATTGATTCTCTAATAGAACATTGCGGCCTATATAACTCTGGCGTTAGTATCTCAACAAGCTTCGTGAACTGTTCTTCTCCCATCCTTAAGTAATTGCGGTATGAGTTACTATCTTTCAAAAGAAGTTCCTTTGTCAGAAAAGCAAAGGAGCCATTGTGTTCGCGATTCAGCCGCCACGGTTGTACCCATAGCCGTTTAGGTTTATCTTTTTTTTCTTTAACTAATCTCCGCATAATATTAACAACCTCTGTAAAAAAATTAAATCAATGTTCGTTATTTTCATTGAATTCTACATACTTTTTTAATATTTACCCAGAGCCACTTCATCTCCGTCAGGGTCTTCCAAAGCCAATTTCAGGCAATTTATTAATTTTTCCATATTTTTATTAAAATTCATTTTAATTTTTGTAATATTTGCTACTTTCTTTAATGTTCTCAACAAAGATATTAAACACACAGATTTTGAAACACACAAACATGTAAAGAATATAACACAGAAAATAAAATGTGCAAAAATCTGTCTGTCTTGTTTATGTCCAATGTAAATTGTTTAAGCAAGAGCAAAAGAGAATTCAAAAAATGTCTGCCCTGTTTCTGTCCTATGTAAATTGCGACTAAATTATGAAAAATAATTAATACATTTTATTTTAAGAAAATTTCAACCGCTCATCTCACAAAGCATCACAAATAAAAACAGTGCAATAATGAACCCACGACATTGTAAAAAATAATGCTAAGGTGTTTATGAATTGTATTGATTGCAGTGTTACTTTGCAAACTGCGTTTATGAAGTCAGCCATAGTTTTTGAGCATAATCGGGAAGGTGCAAGAGTAAACTACCTCTTGCAGCTTCCCGACAACCCAAACCGAAAATAATTATTTTTTCGATGTGAATATATATACTTTGAGCTTTTATTTTTAATGTAATATATCCATCAAAATATATGTTTCCATGAGGTATGGTAAAGTTGAGTATAGGCCACTCCAGATTTTTTTCATGAAGAATGAAATGTGTTTTTTTGCTAATATGTGAGTAATTATTACATTGTGAAAAAATTCAATTTGTCTAAAATAATTGAGTAAATTGCAAAATGTTCGGCCACCCAAAATACCTCAATATCATTCTCTGAAGCAAATGTGATTTATTACCATAATCACATTTACTTTGTATGGCAAATGAAAAACCGGCGACAGTTACTCAGTTACAAATTTGAATATAACTTGATGGACGTTTGCAATTGTAATATTGTGTCAATTCTTAAAAACTTTCAGACTTAAGCGTACCATGAGTTGTCTGACACAATTTAATCTTTTTTTAAATTAAAATATATTTCAAAATGTTTTCTTCTTTTAGTTTCATGTTAAGAGAGAATTCGTTAATAATAAAGAAATTTTTGTGATCAATAAAAAATATACATCCCTCAAAAAAATAATTTTCCTAAATTTAACATTGAATTTAAGACCCCTATTACGGTTTACAACTCAACTCTACTTCAGTTGAAATTTTGCAATTTGGTATTATCAATTGCAACTCAACCTGTCAAAAATTTTTAAGTTGAACTTACATTGTTACAATTATGTTGTGGTATCACCGTGTACAACTTACTGTTAGTGCGGGTAACAAAAGTAACAAAAAAATTACAACTCATCAATAACAGTTGTTTCTAGTAAATTACGAAAAATGGAAGGCGGATAAGTAGAGTTTAATCCGTCTTCAAGTTCTTTATTAAATACAGATTTCGAACAAATTTATAGATAAACACAAAGTAACACCAAAAAAACATTTTGAAAAACTTGTACAACTGATGGAAAGGCATCCCGGTACTGGACGATGCAAGCCGCAATTTGGATCCAGCAAATTTGTTCTTCATTGTAAGTAGTATGTTTATAGCTTTTCGGTGACAGCTTTTTCATACAAATCAATGCTCCAAACAGTGCGCGACAAAAGTTTACATACACTTAAAGTAGATTTTTTTTCTTTCAACAGCTAAACAGAATGTTTGGCTGTTGAAATAAGCAACGACATTCGGTCTTTCTAATTGAAATGTTGAGCTGAATCTTTTCAGTCGTTGCTTCGATCGTCATTTTATTTGCGCTACGATTCGATTTTTCACTTGCTATACACCTGCATTGTATCATAGGTGTGTGTTATTGTTGTTGTTACTATACTTTTATGAAAATCATTACATTTTTGATTTAGTAATGACATTCGGTCTTTCTTATTGTTACGCTGGCCACATGCTTTTTTACCTTTCGCTCGAATTTATTTCATTCAATCCAATACTTTACACACAAAAAATTATCAAACTTTTCATGTAAGTATTTTCAATCATTGATTTATAGTGACAAAAACACAATGCAAGCAAAAAGTGGCAAATTGTTGTTGTTAGTGCGGTGTTTTAATACGTATTTGATTTCGGTATATTCTGAAATTCGTTTAAGTTTGAATTTCTTTTCTAAATAAAAAGGAGACGTGGTTTCACGTGCACTGAAGTTATACGTATGTGTTATTGCTGTTGTTCCTATGGTGCTTTTATGCAAGTCGTAAAATTTTTAATTTTTTTGCATTTTGAAAGTAATGCCACGAGCTGCTCGATCAAATATAGGTCGGCTTGCACGTCGTACTAATAATAGATTATTTAAAAGGAGATCACAAACTGAAGACCAACGTTCATCTCAAACTACATCTGCGGATGAAATTCCAAATCCAAGAAATCCAGTATCGCGACGATTGACACGATTTCCACGTCGTGATGTACGAGACATGGAATATGCTGCGCTTAATTATGACGGTGAAATTGATTACAGTCTACACGGTAGAATGCCCGTGAGATGTCCACATTGTAATGCAGCCAAATTTCCAGTTGAAACCAAAGGCATGTGCTGTGCTAACGAAAAGTGAAATTGACACAATTTGAATCTCCACTCTATCCACTCCATTCTTTGGTTTTTGGAACGTCACCAAAGTCCAAGCATTTTTTGGCTCATATTCAACAATACAACACAACATTTTAAATCACTTCTTCTGGTGCGATAGGAGATAAGAGATAGTTTTATGCCGACGTTCAAGGTAATCACTTCATGCGGAATACCTTACCCAAATGCCAATCCGAGCAGCATTTTTTCATGTTTTGAAAAATTCTGATCCAGCATCTAATTATATTTCTCACACATTACAGATTCAGGGTCAGATTTATCATAGAGCTGGCTTATTGTTACCATTTCCTAATGCTGATCATCAATTTTTGCAAATGTATTTCATTGGAGATGAAAATCGTGAATTGGATCAACGTTGTACAATTGCTTCGCATACAAGACGATAAATTGTTTCCCAGCTTCACACATTTTTCTATCAGCACAATGAACTAGTTCGATTGTTCAAAATTGCTCTCGATCGTATGCCATCCGATAACCACAAAATTTTAATAAGAGCCAACAAAAGAAATGTCCTCCTTGGGGTGTATCGTGGTATAATTTTTATCAATTCTTGTCTTCTATCTTCATTTGTTATATTCTGAGGTTTTCTGTATAGTAATATAATTATTTCATCTTTATTATCTTTGTTTGCTTCGTTATATCTGGCTTTAAATTCATCCGCGGGTATTATATCAAATATTGCGTCCTTTCACTCGATTGCAAATTTTTTATTTCCAGTAGTGTTATTGTTTTTCTCTTATATACTATGTCAAAGTCGTAGTCAGAAAGTTCCAGTCTTATTCTTGTTAACTTATAGCTCGGGTTTTTATGAGAAAATAACGAAATCATGATCCGTTACAACTGTGAATTTTCTGCCATATAAATATGTAGAAAAGGCTGTTAAAGGTCAAGATATTTTATCTAAGTTAATTTGATGCAATGAGCTAATCATGTCAAGTGTAGAAAACCATTTTACTCTACCTAATTTATATAAAATATCTTCTAATCTGGTTAGAGGGAATTTATCATTAAGTTTTCTAAAATCTTCAACAAGTATCCATTTCTTTTTATCTTCCATATTTTTCTTTGGTACTAAAAGGAGTGGAGCATAATATGGGCTTATTGATGATTCTATTATTTCGTCACCAAGCATTTTCTGTACTTGTTTATTTATTATGTCAGTATGTAATCTGTAATTTTTTATATAAATGGGAGTATTGTCGTAGGTCGTGATTTTTGTTTATAAATGTTGTTGATACTTAGTTTTTCGTTTTCTAAATGGAAAATATTTTGATATTTTTTAAATATTTATTTTAATTGTACTTTTGCATATTCGTCATTATGGTCTAGTTTTAAGTCATTCAATACTTTATTAAAACGTTCATTGCTGTTTATTTTGCTGTTGTAATTTAATATAGCATAGTTTTTCAGTGGGTCAGTGTGGAGTTTAATGCCCTCTAAAGTTATTTCATCGTTCGTTGTGTTCAAAATTTTTTGATGAGTCATGCCGTTTTTGGTGCTATTGAATTGCTTAAAAATATTCCTTCTTGTATTTCATTATATATGACGCAATTTTCTGTTATGTTTAATTTGATGGGTTGAATGATTTCTGTTCTTGGTGGTATTGTTATTGTCATAATTGTTATTTCTAGTGTAATTGTTTCTATTAAAGTTTTTATTGTTTTGTGGTCTTTTTGTTTTTTTTTTATGCTTACGAAGAGCTAACTAAAATATTTTCTTAATTTATAAATGTACTAAAAACTAATTATTTGTGTATTTTACAATGTGTTTTTTTTTTTCTGTAGCATTGTTTTTTACGCTTTACTAAATGTTTAAATTTCGAAATTCAGTTTTTTTTTTAATTTTCGTCTTTAATTTTATTTTCTACTTAAGACCATCTATATATAAAAAAAGCTTAAAATTATACGAGTATGTAAAAAACTGGCATCTTGCTTTTATACGAATAGCCTGTTGGATTTTTCTGCAAACGGTTAGAAGATAAACGCGCAATCTTAAAGTTTCGACTTTGGCTAAATCGGTTCTGCAGGAGTCTTGAACTTCATTACATCATTTATAAATTACATATTTTTTTAATAGTTCACCTGGTGTTAATATTAACTTACAACACAAATGAACCAAAAGATAACCATATTTTATTATATCATTTATTTGAATTTGAAAAAGAAAATGGTTTCTAGTTTCAATATGTTGTTCGATTTTTAGCAGGGATCGCAAATTATGATTATCCATCACATTTTAAAAGAAAAAAATCATTATGTTAGGGATATGCTACATGTACAAGTAGTACACCAATGCAATCGTCTTTAAGGGAACTGTCCGTTCCGCCAATGATTTTTATTTTTTAAGTTTTATTGAAAAAAATCAAAAATAAAAATTATTTTTCGAGTTCTATTTTGCCCTTAGACATCAATGATTACTTGTTGAGTTTTATTTTTCGCTTGGAAAATAAAAAATATTCTCTTAGTTTTATTTTCTGCTCAGAGAATAAAAATTATTGTCTGAGTTTTATTTTTTGCTCGCCATTTAATGATTGATGTGTAAGTTTTATTTTCTGATTAAAGAGTAAAAATTACTCTAAGTTTTATTTTGCGATTGAAGAATAAAAAATTCTCTCTGAGTTTTATTTTCTGATTGAAGAATAAAAATTACTTTCTGAGTTTTATATTTCACTTAGAAAATAAGGATTATTTTCCAAGTTTTATATTTCGCTTAGAAAATAAAACTTATTTCTTGAGTTTTATTTTTTACTTAAAACTAAAAATTATTTCTTTCTTTTGTTAATTTGGACATATGTAAGTATATAAATAATACTTTTTGAAACTTTTTAACTAAAAAACATAGAAATTAGTTTAGTTGGCATTCTTTTGATCTAGTAAAAGTATCAAACTAGTGTTTGGTACTTTTCTTCATTTCAATATTTGGGGGATAAAATTGCGATTTGGTACTTTTTTAGGACTTTATAATTAAAACACATAGAAACTAGTTTTATATGACTTAGTGAAAGTATCAACACTACATACTTTTTCTTAAGTAGCTATTTTCTAGGCATACTCAACTCAAAATTATTTTTAAGTAAGGATCTTACTTTTATTCTCATAGGGATACAATTTGTACTTTAGTAGTTTTTTAAACAAATTTTGAAATACAGATAGAAATAAGAACGTACCTGGTTTCCTTTTCCCCACACTGCAAATATTTGTTGAATAAGTTGCTTTAGATGACATCTTGCACTTAGCATACTTATGGGACTTTGCCCTAATGCTCTACGTACTCGGGGGTCTAAGTATACGGCAGCAATTACAACCTCATTATTGAGAAGTATTGATTCACGTTGCTCTAGGCATTTTTACAATACTTCGCTCTGCGTTAGTCATTGATTTTACTGTCAATTTTACCTCCAGCCATAGCTTATAAAAAGCACCCATATAAAATTGCTCTGCTCTGCTCTGTCAAAGTGGTTATTGCAAAAATCGCGAAATTCCAAAGCTTATCCAGCATGGTATAAGTTGAATTCATCTAGTTGAAGTATTTAATTCGGTTGCGGTAAGCTTTGAGTGGAAATCGTAAACCTGATAAATAATTCAGAGAGTTTATATTTTATATTAAAACTTGAAAACATTTCTGTAGGGTACGTGCTGTGTTTTAGTATTACACTGTTTATAGGTACATCAAAATCATAAAAAGATAATTATAATAAATTTGAGTCTAAAAGTCTTAAGACCCACTAAGTTCCATGTTTTAAGCCTGATTAATATTAGTACTCACCTATATGGTGTTCGTAAAGTTTTTACTAAATGCCGTCCTTTCTCAACAATTTCAATGGGCTCTATTTATAACAAAAAATCTTTTACAGGAAGCTGTAGCGTATGAGCGGCACATCTAATTGAGGCCCCGATTATCGTTCACAACATGAATTATTTTAGTGTTGTATATTTGAAATTGCGATTACGAATTACAACACTTATCACATGTGTCACAATTTTAGTTGTCTATGAAAATTTACAGCAATTATCGTTTACAACATGTGTTTCTATGTGTTGTTACGCACATCATAATCTTACAACTGCTTATTAGCTGTTGTCTTATTGTCGCGACAAGTTGAAAAATTACAATGTAAAAGGATTTGTAAGTTTTTATTTTTTATTATTTTTGTCAGGCGTTTACAATCACAACTTAAAATATTTCTTAGAAAAATAACAAATTAAGAGCAGATGGAAAAGCTCGTAGGGGTGATGAATTAAATCCAGATATTGGCCGGGGAAAGCTGAAATTTGGAACTAACAAAATGCAGCAAATAGCTATTTGCGAAACCCCAATGTTATAATCATTGCCGCTAATTCTTTAAAAGCTTCTATTAGAAAAAAATCTTAGTGCGTTACAGAGTTTTAGAATCGGCGGAATGGCAGAACATCGGGTTGATGGTTTTAAGAAATTGTTTAGCAGCAAAAACAAAAAGCTATACCTGCTTATACGAAAAATTTCATAAATGTAAAAGTAGTATGTACATATATATTATGTATATTGTACATATTAGGACTTCATTTCAAAAAAAAAAAAAAAAAATTACTGTGTTTGGTAGCTCCAATGGGTTGGAATTGTCACGAATTATTTTCCGGATAAGCACAATGTGCTGGCGTCATCATAATAAACAACTATTTAATATTAACGTCCGTGACCATGATTATTATAATTATTAATTATAAATGTTATAATTATTAATATAAATATTAAATTTTGAAACGAAATAAAATTTTTTATTTTCACCTCAACAGTTTTTATTACACAGAGATGTTTTTTAATGGAAAACAAGTACATACTAACATATACCGCAACTGTGCGACATACACAACATTTAGATGTTGTAAATCATAATCGAAAAACAAAATTAAGTTGTGTTGTAGCAGAGACAACACAACATTTCTGTGTTGTAAACGATAATCGGACCCTGAGTTTATATTGAAAACGTTTACATTCTTTATCAACTCTACGTCGTCAATATCTTCGTCAGAGTGCTCATTTTCGGGAATCGTCTCCAATTTTTCATTCAAAACTTCTACTGTTTTAATCATATTGCGCCCATTATCGGTTGTGATACAATATATTTGATTTTTACCAATACCGAAATTTTGTAGAATAGATTCAATTTCGTTGCAAAGATTAATTGCAGCATGCTTTTTGTTAAGCTCAATTAGGCCAAGAGTCTTTACACAAATTTGAGCGCCATCATAGTATTGCACATTTAAACCTAAAACTCCTCTATTTTGCTTGGTGGCAGTATCCATCTTTAAACAAAGTTTTTTTCGTTTAAGTCCATGTCGAATGTCGTTTTTCATACTTTCATATTTTTCAGTAACAAGAGACATTACATTTCTCGACGTTATAGGCTGCATCTGAAGACAGTTAAAAATTTGTTCGGTGAGGGTTTTAAATGGTTTTGAATCCAGCAACATAAGCGGCATTCTTTCCACCGTAACGATTTCGACACATGCCTCTTTAACATCACTCTCACTTAAAGTGACGGAAAACTTAGCTTTTTTTCCAATAGCTTCTGATTTTTCACGTTGCAATAATTCATTATTAAACACACCATTGTGTTTTTCCACTAAGTGGCGTTTAATATTGCAAATTTAGTTCCCCTGAAATTTTTTTTTCATATTTTGCACTCTGATGTATTACTTCCTTCAGTAAAATTGAAATATTCTCTTATGAAGCTATCGCGTTTACGCCCCATTTTATAGATTAAATTGGATGGTTTTAGCTAAATCTAATTATATTAAAATGCACAATGTATACGTTCATAAATTTACATTTATTGAACAAAAAAACTTTATATTTTTTATTGTAATTAATACAACACAACTTTGCTTAATGATCTCGATTTAGGAAATTTCTTTAAGTTATCTATACTTAACGGGATAATTTGAATGAAGTGTAAACAACAAAACATCTGATTATAATTTTTCTTTTCCCGACTTTAACATTTCTTGGGATGTCGGGAAATTTTTAATAATTTTCCCGGTATCCCGGGAATTTTCTTCAAATATATAAAGCTGACTCATTTTTTTATTCAAATTACTTTTTAAACATTTTACTTATTTATTAGAGAGTTCTTATAAAGATGTTCAATGATTTTATTTAATAAGGCTTAAAACTTATGTTTAAACAAAAACTGTATAAAATTGTTCTTTATGTCAACTAGTCTCACAATTTCAAATAAAGAATAGGTCACACGGTTGCAAGATTTACTTTTATTTTGATTTCGTGTAGCTGTGTGCAGCAAGCCACATGCCTCTTATCCAGACGATACCTAATTCGAATAAGAGTAAGATCCTTACTAAAAATAATTTTGAGTTGAGTATGCCTAGAAAATGGCTACTTAAGAAAAAGTATGTAGTGTTGATACTTTCACTAAGCCATACAAAACTAGTTTCTATGTGTTTTAATTATGAAGTCCTAAAAAAGTACCAAATCGCAATTGTTATCCCCCAAATATTGAAATGAAGAAAAAGTACCAAACACTAGTTTGATACTTGTACTAGATCAAAAGAATGCCAACTAAACTAATTTCTATGTCTTTTAGTTAAAAAGTTTCAAAAAGTACTATTTATATACTTACATATGTCCAAATTAACAAAAGAAAGAAATAATTTTTATTTTTAAGTAAAAAATAAAACTCAAGAAATAATTTTTATTTTCTAAGCGAATATAAAACTTGGAAAATAATCCCTATTTTCTAAGTGAAATATAAAACTCAGAAAGGATTTTTTATTCTTCAATCGGAAAATAAAACTTAGAGAGTAATTTTTATTCTTCAATCATAAAATTAAAACTTAAACATCAATCATTAAATGGCGAGCAAAGAATAAAACTCAGACAATAATTTTTATTATCTGAGCAGAAAACAAAACTTAGAGATTAATTTTTATTCCCAAAGCAGAAAATAAAACTTAATACATAATCGTTATGTTCTAAGCATTAAAGAAAGCTCAGAGAATAATTTTTATTCTTTGAATAGAAAATAAAAATCAAGAAATAATTATTAAAACCCAATTTTTAAAATAAAACTCTAATCATTACAATCTTGGATTTTTAGTTTTTACTTAGAAAAACTATTTTATTTATCAACACATGTTCTCAAAATCTAACAACTTAAATTTTTTTTTTATTCTGTTTGCTCACGTCAACTTAGTGAATACAAATTTGTTTAGGAAAAAATGAGCAAAGAACTAGCAAGTAGTAAAACGAAGTCTCACAAGGCTTTAGAAAAAAGTTATTTGTAGCCGCACAAAGTAAATCCAAATGATGCAATTCGGTTAGTGTAAGGGTTTTCAGATGTTCGGGCTTCGCCAAGAAATTAATTGCAATGTAATACAATCTTGCTGCGGTAATTAACACAATATCATTTTGTTATTTGTTTTATATAAAAAAAACTATTAATATTATTACTCACCTTGAATCTTGTATCAAATAAAAGTAATACACAAAACTAAAAAGATTTTGTAGTTTTTTGTATAGCTTTAAAAACTTTATATATAACTAAGTCGTGTAGTGTTTATTTTAATTTTTATTGTTTTTACAAGAGCAACGGCTTAAATTTAACATTTACATATGTTGGAAATCTCTTAGAGATATATTATATACGTGTTAGCATTTTGTTTGAATCTGTTTTTTTATTTTAATTTTTTTCTTTTTTTATTTCTTAAAAAAATGTGTACAAATTGATTAGACATGAAGAAAAATCAAATAATAATAATATATTTTTTTGTTGTTCCAATACAAACCAATAAAAAATTTCGGTTTTACAACATACAACAAGTTTAACACTTCCCGCAATCTAGGTATTGCTTGTTATGTTTAGAAATTTACGTTTTTAATTTTTATATAATATTATTCATTTCGTACAACTTCAGTTTTACAATTACAGTTATAAAAAAATAATAACATTCAATTAAACATTATTATAGTATAAGTGTAGTGTAACACGGTTTAGTAGTTACCTTATTTCGATACAAAAGTTATTTTTGATGTTGGAAACAACTTTAATTCTCAATTATTTTCTGCTAAAAATTAAATCGGGAGATGTTGGTTTTTTCTATTTGTTGTACCTCATGATTTACATAATATTACATGCAAAGGGCGATGAAAGCTTTAATTGTCGTCGCTTGTTTCTCCGTTTATAACTTGATTGAAAAATGGATTAAGAGCTTTAACGGCCACACCTAAAACAGAAAGAGGTACGATATTAAGAGTTATATATTTCTATAGTTATTTTTTCAATTTAAAGATTTGGCCAACTTATTTTAAAGTTTTACTCCCGTGGTAACGCAAAAATATAAGCCTTCTCCACATACATATATGTAGGAAGAACAAACGCCTCCTGTAGGTAAATGTAAATGGTCCCCAATAGTTTATCTTGCAAGTTTTTTTGATGTGTCTCTTTCTATAATCCCCAACGCAACATCAGAATTGATATAAAAACATATATTCGGCCGTGCCGAATTTTCCATACCCTTCACCACGGTGATTTTATTTATACAGAAATATACCGCATTATCTATATTGCTGACTCTTCACATAAATTAAAATAAGTCGTATGAGAAAAACTCATTTTTCATGCTTTAAAGAATACGAAAACAGCGGCTCGGCAGCTAAATGAAAACAAATTAAGGTAATAAAATAGAATTGGCCAAAAATAGATATACAAAGCAAAACAAATTCCGTTGGTTACAATTGTCGCCGTGAAGTCATCTACTTAATGATATTGAATACGGCAACTACATGCAATATCTGTCATTGTTGTAGAAATACCTATTTTGATTTAATAAAATTAAATAACTTTTTAAAAAAATAATAAATATTTACCCCAAAACTTTTTGTTTGTATATGAATTTGTAATTTATAATTTTGTGATATTTTCTTTTGTTGAATAAAATAAAATTGTCGCATACAAAAATAGAAATTAGCCTTAGTTGACTACAGCTACAACGGTAGTCGTGTAGCCATGTAACTTTGCTGGCTTCAAAATAATCGTTTACCTATAAACGTATGTATTTCGTTTTTGACAGCTTGTAATAGGTCTCCTGATGTTGTCTATGTGTTTAATGCATCTAGGTTTTAAAATAGAGATCTCATCTATTTAAGAATCAAACGCATTTAAAAAAATATGTTACTCTATATAAATATATTCTTAATATTGAAAATATGTTGTCTCGGTATAATATATGTTGAATAAAAAAAAGCAAAAAGGAATCACTACAACAACAAAAAAACAACATAGAAAAATGTTTAAAACATTTAGGTAGGCGTGTTTTTTTTTGCCCGCTGTCTTGAATTGAGTGGTCTTATGTTACTGAATTTCATTAGCGAAATTATCGAAACTATGCCTGGCATATTGGTGTACTTAAATTTTCTGTATCACTTCGGGTGCCATGGCAAAGTTTCAACCCGAACACAGACGGACATCGCTAAATCAACTTCTCTATTCGTAAGGATCCAGAATATACATATATATATATATATATATATATATATATATATAAACTTATATATACCTTTTCCAACATTTAACACTAAAATTAGTCATTCAAATAAACAATTATATCTCGTTTCACAACATTTAACGATAATGAATAATCAATAAATTGATATAAACGACGCGGAACATTGAAAAATATATTAGAAATCAGGCATTCGGCTACAACTTTTTCGTTAATTAAGTTGATTGCAAAATAGACATTCAGCACTGTTCTGCGGCTTTTCAGCGTTGGCTGTGATGTGTATAACTGCTGTATTATGTACGGATCACTGAACTCGTTAGCCCACCTTTTAATGACCGCAAGTACGCCACTGACCTTATTAAAGGTCATATGAATATAAGATATGAAAGTTAATTTCGTGTCCAAATTCCCAAATCTAAAAAGTTGTCTAACAGTTTCAACTATTCGTTGTCCAGAAAGTAGTGAGCATCATACATTTATTTTCTTGAGAAAGAAATACATTTACATTTCAGTAGATTTAATTTCATTGAGTTCATAATCCACCATCTTTAAAAGCAAGTCAGACTGAAAAAATGATTGATCTGATAAATTAGTGTTGCTGAAGAAAATTTTGACATCATCTGCGTACATTAAAATATTGGAGTATCGGATCACGTTTGAGAGATCATTAATAAAAAGGGAAAAATTGGCTCAAGGTGACTGCCGTGGGGTACTGCATTCAGCATCCATTAAAACTGAAATAACTTTCGAGGTGTTTTTAAATAGCACCTGTTGTTATCATTCATACAGGTATGATGAAATCATTTTAAGGGCATTCGTGGTGAATCCCAGCAAGCTCAATTATTGCAAAAGATGTCGAAGGCTTTACTGAAGTCACTGTAAACAGCATCAGTTTACTCACCTTTGATGAAACCCTGATTGATTATTGTAGTAAAATGCAATAAGTTTGTAATAGTTGAACAGTTTTTACGGAAACAATGTTGATGAGGCGACAAAACTGAGGATCTGTGATGGCATAAATAATCTAATACGAGTTTTTCGAAGAGCTATGGTATTATGCTTAGCTTTCCAATTCCTCTGTAATTTGAAATGTCGGATTTGTAACCAGGGGCCCGTTTCACTAATCTACAATTCTACAAGTTACAATTACAATTCTCATTCTTACAAGTGCTGAAGAATTGTGCTTCATCAAAATTTTCACAATACTTGTAGCTTTTTGGACTTGTAAACTACAATTCTTACAATTACAAGTCTTTGTGTATATTGTGATATTGATTTTACAATTCTTATTTGTTATTATTCAAAATGCTAAAATATCGTTATTTTAAATACTTTCGAAATTATGGGTACTCTAATGTACTGTAACGGTATATCGATAATTTGTTTTGATTGTTAGCACACCACTAATCAATCAAAACATATAGTTTGTTTTTGATTTACTTTTTGTTTTGCAATGGCGAATCAGCAAAATAAAATTTGTGTGGTGCGTGAAATTTTAGATGCCAAAGACGTTCTTTTTGGTAAGTTTAGCGATAAACTTACTAAAGAGAAAAAAATGCAAGAGTGGGAGAACGTGCGCATTAGGTGTCTTGCACTTGGACTGATGCCAAGTGCAAACGACGCCAAATACGTGCACAATGTTTTTTGGGCAAACATCAAAAGGGCGACACTGGTAAGCTAGTTTTATTTAGTGTTAATATTATATTATATTCTTTGTTGTTAGTGCGGTGTTTTAATACGTATTTGATTTCGGTATATTCTGAAATTCGTTTAAGTTTGAATTTCTTTTCTAAATAAAAAGGAGACGTGGTTTCACGTGCACTGAAGTTATACGTATGTGTTATTGCTGTTGTTCCTATGGTGCTTTTATGCAAGTCGTAAAATTTTTATTTTTTTGCATTTTGAAAGTAATGCCACGAGCTGCCCGATCAAATATAGGTCGGCTTGCACGTCGTACTAATAATAGATTATTTAAAAGGAGATCACAAACTGAAGACCAACGTTCATCTCAAACTACATCTGCGGATGAAATTCCAAATCCAAGAAATCCAGTATCGCGACGATTGACACGATTTCCACGTCGTGATGTACGAGACATGGAATATGCTGCGCTTAATTATGACGGTGAAATTGATTACAGTCTACACGGTAGAATGACCGTGAGATGTCCACATTGTAATGCAGCCAAATTTCCAGTTGAAACCAAAGGCATGTGCTGTGCTAACGAAAAGTGAAATTGACACAATTTGAATCTCCACTCTATCCACTCCATTCTTTGGTTTTTGGAACGTCACCAAAGTCCAAGCATTTTTTGGCTCATATTCAACAATACAACACGACATTTTAAATCACTTCTTCTGGTGCGATAGGAGATAAGAGATAGTTTTATGCCGACGTTCAAGGTAATCACTTCATGCGGAATACCTTACCCAAATGCCAATCCGAGCAGCATTTTTTCATGTTTTCAAAAATTCTGATCCAGCATCTAATTATATTTCTCACACATTACAGATTCAGGGTCAGATTTATCATAGAGCTGGCTTATTGTTACCATTTCCTAATGCTGATCATCAATTTTTGCAAATGTATTTCATTGGAGATGAAAATCGTGAATTGGATCAACGTTGTACAATTGCTTCGCATACAAGACGATAAATTGTTTCCCAGCTTCACACATTTTTCTATCAGCACAATGAACTAGTTCGATTGTTCAAAATTGCTCTCGATCGTATGCCATCCGATAACCACAAAATTTTAATAAGAGCCAACAAAAGAAATGTCCTCCTTGGGGTGTATCGTGGTATAATTTTTATCAATTCTTGTCTTCTATCTTCATTTGTTATATTCTGAGGTTTTCTGTATAGTAATATAATTATTTCATCTTTATTATCTTTGTTTGCTTCGTTATATCTGGCTTTAAATTTATCCGCGGGTATTATATCAAATATTGCGTCCTTTCACTCGATTGCAATTTTGTTATTTCTAGTAGTGTTATTGTTTTTCTCTTATATACTATGTCAAAGTCGTAGTCAGAAAGTTCCAGTCTTATTCTTGTTAACTTATAGCTCGGGTTTTTATGAGAAAATAACGAAATCATGATCCGTTACAACTGTGAATTTTCTGCCATATAAATATGTAGAAAAGGCTGTTAAAGGTCAAGATATTTTATCTAAGTTAATTTGATGCAATGAGCTAATCATGTCAAGTGTAGAAAACCATTTTACTCTACCTAATTTATATAAAATATCTTCTAATCTGGTTAGAGGGAATTTATCATTAAGTTTTCTAAAATCTTCAACAAGTATCCATTTCTTTTTATCTTCCATATTTTTCTTTGGTACTAAAAGGAGTGGAGCATAATATGGGCTTATTGATGATTCTATTATTTCGTCACCAAGCATTTTCTGTACTTGTTTATTTATTATGTCAGTATGTAATCTGTAATTTTTTATATAAATGGGAGTATTGTCGTAGGTCGTGATTTTTGTTTATAAAAGTTGTTGATACTTAGTTTTTCGTTTTCTAAATGGAAAATATTTTGATATTTTTTAAATATTTATTTTAATTGTACTTTTGCATATTCGTCATTATGGTCTAGTTTTAAGTCATTCAATACTTTATTAAAACGTTCATTGCTGTTTATTTTGCTGTTGTAATTTAATATAGCATAGTTTTTCAGTGGGTCAGTGTGGAGTTTAATGCCCTCTAAAGTTATTTCATCGTTCGTTGTGTTCAAAATTTTTTGATGAGTCATGCCGTTTTTGGTGCTATTGAATTGCTTAAAAATATTCCTTCTTGTATTTCATTATATATGACGCAATTTTCTGTTATGTTTAATTTGATGGGTTGAATGATTTCTGTTCTTGGTGGTATTGTTATTGTCATAATTGTTATTTCTAGTGTAATTGTTTCTATTAAAGTTTTTATTGTTTTGTGGTCTTTTTGTTTTTTTTTATGCTTACGAAGAGCTAACTAAAATATTTTCTTAATTTATAAATGTACTAAAAACTAATTATTTGTGTATTTTACAATGTGTTTTTTTTTCTGTAGCATTGTTTTTTACGCTTTACTAAATGTTTAAATTTCGAAATTCAGTTTTTTTTTAATTTTCGTCTTTAATTTTATTTTCTACTTAAGACCATCTATATATAAAAAAAGCTTAAAATTATACGAGTATGTAAAAAACTGGCATCTTGCTTTTATACGAATAGCCTGTTGGATTTTTCTGCAAACGGTTAGAAGATAAACGCGCAATCTTAAAGTTTCGACTTTGGCTAAATCGGTTCTGCAGGAGTCTTGAACTTCATTACATCATTTATAAATTACATATTTTTTTAATAGTTCACCTGGTGTTAATATTAACTTACAACACAAATGAACCAAAAGATAACCATATTTTATTATATCATTTATTTGAATTTGAAAAAGAAAATGGTTTCTAGTTTCAATATGTTGTTCGATTTTTAGCAGGGATCGCAAATTATGATTATCCATCACATTTTAAAAGAAAAAAATCATTATGTTAGGGATATGCTACATGTACAAGTAGTACACCAATGCAATCGTCTTTAAGGGAACTGTCCGTTCCGCCAATGATTTTTATTTTTTAAGTTTTATTGAAAAAAATCAAAAATAAAAATTATTTTTCGAGTTCTATTTTGCCCTTAGACATCAATGATTACTTGTTGAGTTTTATTTTTCGCTTGGAAAATAAAAAATATTCTCTTAGTTTTATTTTCTGCTCAGAGAATAAAAATTATTGTCTGAGTTTTATTTTTTGCTCGCCATTTAATGATTGATGTGTAAGTTTTATTTTCTGATTGAAGAGTAAAAATTACTCTAAGTTTTATTTTGCGATTGAAGAATAAAAAATTCTCTCTGAGTTTTATTTTCTGATTGAAGAATAAAAATTACTTTCTGAGTTTTATATTTCACTTAGAAAATAAGGATTATTTTCCAAGTTTTATATTTCGCTTAGAAAATAAAACTTATTCCTTGAGTTTTATTTTTTACTTAAAACTAAAAATTTTTTCTTTATATTATTTTTGTGATTTTTTGTGACCAATATTATTTAAATATTTTGACAGTTAAGACAGTAGTCGTTTGGGCTAATTATGGCAGTTAAGACAGTAGTCTTAGTCTTAGTCCATAATTAGCCCAAACGACTACTGTCTTAACTGTCAAAAAAATTTTTTCTTTCTTTTGTTAATTTGGACATATGTAAGTATATAAATAATACTTTTTGAAACTTTTTAACTAAAAAACATAGAAATTAGTTTAGTTGGCATTCTTTTGATCTAGTAAAAGTATCAAACTAGTGTTTGGTACTTTTCTTCATTTCAATATTTGGGGGATAAAATTGCGATTTGGTACTTTTTTAGGACTTTATAATTAAAACACATAGAAACTAGTTTTGTATGACTTAGTGAAAGTATCAACACTACATACTTTTTCTTAAGTAGCCATTTTCTAGGCATACTCAACTCAAAATTATTTTTAAGTAAGGATCTTACTTTTATTCTCATAGGGATACAATTTGTACTTTAGTAGTTTTTTAAACAAATTTTGAAATACAGATAGAAATAAGAACGTACCTGGTTTCCTTTTCCCCACACTGCAAATATTTGTTGAATAAGTTGCTTTAGATGACATCTTGCACTTAGCATACTTATGGGACTTTGCCCTAATGCTCTACGTACTCGGGGGTCTAAGTATACGGCAGCAATTACAACCTCATTATTGAGAAGTATTGATTCACGTTGCTCTAGGCATTTTTACAATACTTCGCTCTGCGTTAGTCATTGATTTTACTGTCAATTTTACCTCCAGCCATAGCTTATAAAAAGCACCCATATAAAATTGCTCTGCTCTGCTCTGTCAAAGTGGTTATTGCAAAAATCGCGAAATTCCAAAGCTTATCCAGCATGGTATAAGTTGAATTCATCTAGTTGAAGTATTTAACTCGGTTGCGGTAAGCTTTGAGTGGAAATCGTAAACCTGATAAATAATTCAGAGAGTTTATATTTTATATTAAAACTTGAAAACATTTCTGTAGGGTACGTGCTGTGTTTTAGTATTACACTGTTTATAGGTACATCAAAATCATAAAAAGATAATTATAATAAATTTGAGTCTAAAAGTCTTAAGACCCACTAAGTTCCATGTTTTAAGCCTGATTAATATTAGTACTCACCTATATGGTGTTCGTAAAGTTTTTACTAAATGCCGTCCTTTCTCAACAATTTCAATGGGCTCTATTTGTAACAAAAAATCTTTTACAGGAAGCTGTAGCGTATGAGCGGCACATCTAATTGAGGCCCCGATTATCGTTCACAACATGAATTATTTTAGTGTTGTATATTTGAAATTGCGATTACGAATTACAACACTTATCACATGTGTCACAATTTTAGTTGTCTATGAAAATTTACAGCAATTATCGTTTACAACATGTGTTTCTATGTGTTGTTACGCACATCATAATCTTACAACTGCTTATTAGCTGTTGTCTTATTGTCGCGACAAGTTGAAAAATTACAATGTAAAAGGATTTGTAAGTTTTTATTTTTTATTATTTTTGTCAGGCGTTTACAATCACAACTTAAAATATTTCTTAGAAAAATAACAAATTAAGAGCAGATGGAAAAGCTCGTAGGGGTGATGAATTAAATCCAGATATTGGCCGGGGAAAGCTGAAATTTGGAACTAACAAAATGCAGCAAATAGCTATTTGCGAAACCCCAATGTTATAATCATTGCCGCTAATTCTTTAAAAGCTTCTATTAGAAAAAAATCTTAGTGCGTTACAGAGTTTTAGAATCGGCGGAATGGCAGAACATCGGGTTGATGGTTTTAAGAAATTGTTTAGCAGCAAAAACAAAAAGCTATACCTGCTTATACGAAAAATTTCATAAATGTAAAAGTAGTATGTACATATATATTATGTATATTGTACATATTAGGACTTCATTTCAAAAAAAAAAAAAAAAATTACTGTGTTTGGTAGCTCCAATGGGTTGGAATTGTCACGAATTATTTTCCGGATAAGCACAATGTGCTGGCGTCATCATAATAAACAACTATTTAATATTAACGTCCGTGACCATGATTATTATAATTATTAATTATAAATGTTATAATTATTAATATAAATATTAAATTTTGAAACGAAATAAAATTTTTTATTTCACCTCAACAGTTTTTATTACACAGAGATGTTTTTTAATGGAAAACAAGTACATACTAACATATACCGCAACTGTGCGACATACACAACATTTAGATGTTGTAAATCATAATCGAAAAACAAAATTAAGTTGTGTTGTAGCAGAGACAACACAACATTTCTGTGTTGTAAACGATAATCGGACCCTGAGTTTATATTGAAAACGTTTACATTCTTTATCAACTCTACGTCGTCAATATCTTCGTCAGAGTGCTCATTTTCGGGAATCGTCTCCAATTTTTCATTCAAAACTTCTACTGTTTTAATCATATTGCGCCCATTATCGGTTGTGATACAATATATTTGATTTTTACCAATACCGAAATTTTGTAGAATAGATTCAATTTCGTTGCAAAGATTAATTGCAGCATGCTTTTTGTTAAGCTCAATTAGGCCAAGAGTCTTTACACAAATTTGAGCGCCATCATAGTATTGCACATTTAAACCTAAAACTCCTCTATTTTGCTTGGTGGCAGTATCCATCTTTAAACAAAGTTTTTTTCGTTTAAGTCCATGTCGAATGTCGTTTTTCATACTTTCATATTTTTCAGTAACAAGAGACATTACATTTCTCGACGTTATAGGCTGCATCTGAAGACAGTTAAAAATTTGTTCGGTGAGGGTTTTAAATGGTTTTGAATCCAGCAACATAAGCGGCATTCTTTCCACCGTAACGATTTCGACACATGCCTCTTTAACATCACTCTCACTTAAAGTGACGGAAAACTTAGCTTTTTTTCCAATAGCTTCTGATTTTTCACGTTGCAATAATTCATTATTAAACACACCATTGTGTTTTTCCACTAAGTGGCGTTTAATATTGCAAATTTAGTTCCCCTGAAATTTTTTTTTCATATTTTGCACTCTGATGTATTACTTCCTTCAGTAAAATTGAAATATTCTCTTATGAAGCTATCGCGTTTACGCCCCATTTTATAGATTAAATTGGATGGTTTTAGCTAAATCTAATTATATTAAAATGCACAATGTATACGTTCATAAATTTACATTTATTGAACAAAAAAACTTTATATTTTTTATTGTAATTAATACAACACAACTTTGCTTAATGATCTCGATTTAGGAAATTTCTTTAAGTTATCTATACTTAACGGGATAATTTGAATGAAGTGTAAACAACAAAACATCTGATTATAATTTTTCTTTTCCCGACTTTAACATTTCTTGGGATGTCGGGAAATTTTTAATAATTTTCCCGGTATCCCGGGAATTTTCTTCAAATATATAAAGCTGACTCATTTTTTTATTCAAATTACTTTTTAAACATTTTACTTATTTATTAGAGAGTTCTTATAAAGATGTTCAATGATTTTATTTAATAAGGCTTAAAACTTATGTTTAAACAAAAACTGTATAAAATTGTTCTTTATGTCAACTAGTCTCACAATTTCAAATAAAGAATAGGTCACACGGTTGCAAGATTTACTTTTATTTTGATTTCGTGTAGCTGTGTGCAGCAAGCCACATGCCTCTTATCCAGACGATACCTAATTCGAATAAGAGTAAGATCCTTACTAAAAATAATTTTGAGTTGAGTATGCCTAGAAAATGGCTACTTAAGAAAAAGTATGTAGTGTTGATACTTTCACTAAGCCATACAAAACTAGTTTCTATGTGTTTTAATTATGAAGTCCTAAAAAAGTACCAAATCGCAATTGTTATCCCCCAAATATTGAAATGAAGAAAAAGTACCAAACACTAGTTTGATACTTGTACTAGATCAAAAGAATGCCAACTAAACTAATTTCTATGTCTTTTAGTTAAAAAGTTTCAAAAAGTACTATTTATATACTTACATATGTCCAAATTAACAAAAGAAAGAAATAATTTTTATTTTTAAGTAAAAAATAAAACTCAAGAAATAATTTTTATTTTCTAAGCGAATATAAAACTTGGAAAATAATCCCTATTTTCTAAGTGAAATATAAAACTCAGAAAGGATTTTTTATTCTTCAATCGGAAAATAAAACTTAGAGAGTAATTTTTATTCTTCAATCATAAAATTAAAACTTAAACATCAATCATTAAATGGCGAGCAAAGAATAAAACTCAGACAATAATTTTTATTATCTGAGCAGAAAACAAAACTTAGAGATTAATTTTTATTCCCAAAGCAGAAAATAAAACTTAATACATAATCGTTATGTTCTAAGCATTAAATAAAGCTCAGAGAATAATTTTTATTCTTTGAATAGAAAATAAAAATCAAGAAATAATTATTAAAACCCAATTTTTAAAATAAAACTCTAATCATTACAATCTTGGATTTTTAGTTTTTACTTAGAAAAACTATTTTATTTATCAACACATGTTCTCAAAATCTAACAACTTAAATTTTTTTTTTATTCTGTTTGCTCACGTCAACTTAGTGAATACAAATTTGTTTAGGAAAAAATGAGCAAAGAACTAGCAAGTAGTAAAACGAAGTCTCACAAGGCTTTAGAAAAAAGTTATTTGTAGCCGCACAAAGTAAATCCAAATGATGCAATTCGGTTAGTGTAAGGGTTTTCAGATGTTCGGGCTTCGCCAAGAAATTAATTGCAATGTAATACAATCTTGCTGCGGTAATTAACACAATATCATTTTGTTATTTGTTTTATATAAAAAAAACTATTAATATTATTACTCACCTTGAATCTTGTATCAAATAAAAGTAATACACAAAACTAAAAAGATTTTGTAGTTTTTTGTATAGCTTTAAAAACTTTATATATAACTAAGTCGTGTAGTGTTTATTTTAATTTTTATTGTTTTTACAAGAGCAACGGCTTAAATTTAACATTTACATATGTTGGAAATCTCTTAGAGATATATTATATACGTGTTAGCATTTTGTTTGAATCTGTTTTTTTATTTTAATTTTTTTCTTTTTTTATTTCTTAAAAAAATGTGTACAAATTGATTAGACATGAAGAAAAATCAAATAATAATAATATATTTTTTTGTTGTTCCAATACAAACCAATAAAAAATTTCGGTTTTACAACATACAACAAGTTTAACACTTCCCGCAATCTAGGTATTGCTTGTTATGTTTAGAAATTTACGTTTTTAATTTTTATATAATATTATTCATTTCGTACAACTTCAGTTTTACAATTACAGTTATAAAAAAATAATAACATTCAATTAAACATTATTATAGTATAAGTGTAGTGTAACACGGTTTAGTAGTTACCTTATTTCGATACAAAAGTTATTTTTGATGTTGGAAACAACTTTAATTCTCAATTATTTTCTGCTAAAAATTAAATCGGGAGATGTTGGTTTTTTCTATTTGTTGTACCTCATGATTTACATAATATTACATGCAAAGGGCGATGAAAGCTTTAATTGTCGTCGCTTGTTTCTCCGTTTATAACTTGATTGAAAAATGGATTAAGAGCTTTAACGGCCACACCTAAAACAGAAAGAGGTACGATATTAAGAGTTATATATTTCAATAGTTATTTTTTCAATTTAAAGATTTGGCCAACTTATTTTAAAGTTTTACTCCCGTGGTAACGCAAAAATATAAGCCTTCTCCACATACATATATGTAGGAAGAACAAACGCCTCCTGTAGGTAAATGTAAATGGTCCCCAGTAGTTTATCTTGCAAGTTTTTTTGATGTGTCTCTTTCTATAATCCCCAACGCAACATCAGAATTGATATAAAAACATATATTCGGCCGTGCCGAATTTTCCATACCCTTCACCACGGTGATTTTATTTATACAGAAATATACCGCATTATCTATATTGCTGACTCTTCACATAAATTAAAATAAGTCGTATGAGAAAAACTCATTTTTCATGCTTTAAAGAATACGAAAACAGCGGCTCGGCAGCTAAATGAAAACAAATTAAGGTAATAAAATAGAATTGGCCAAAAATAGATATACAAAGCAAAACAAATTCCGTTGGTTACAATTGTCGCCGTGAAGTCATCTACTTAATGATATTGAATACGGCAACTACATGCAATATCTGTCATTGTTGTAGAAATACCTATTTTGATTTAATAAAATTAAATAACTTTTTAAAAAAATAATAAATATTTACCCCAAAACTTTTTGTTTGTATATGAATTTGTAATTTATAATTTTGTGATATTTTCTTTTGTTGAATAAAATAAAATTGTCGCATACAAAAATAGAAATTAGCCTTAGTTGACTACAGCTACAACGGTAGTCGTGTAGCCATGTAACTTTGCTGGCTTCAAAATAATCGTTTACCTATAAACGTATGTATTTCGTTTTTGACAGCTTGTAATAGGTCTCCTGATGTTGTCTATGTGTTTAATGCATCTAGGTTTTAAAATAGAGATCTCATCTATTTAAGAATCAAACGCATTTAAAAAAACATGTTACTCTATATAAATATATTCTTAATATTGAAAATATGTTGTCTCGGTATAATATATGTTGAATAAAAAAAAGCAAAAAGGAATCACTACAACAACAAAAAAACAACATAGAAAAATGTTTAAAACATTTAGGTAGGCGTGTTTTTTTTGCCCGCTGTCTTGAATTGAGTGGTCTTATGTTACTGAATTTCATTAGCGAAATTATCGAAACTATGCCTGGCATATTGGTGTGCTTAAATTTTCTGTATCACTTCGGGTGCCATGGCAAAGTTTCAACCCGAACACAGACGGACATCGCTAAATCAACTTCTCTATTCGTAAGGATCCAGAATATACATATATATATATATATATATATATATATATATTCTGGATCCTTATATATATATATATATATATATATAAACTTATATATACCTTTTCCAACATTTAACACTAAAATTAGTCATTCAAATAAACAATTATATCTCGTTTCACAACATTTAACGATAATGAATAATCAATAAATTGATATAAACTATTAAAATCTGTACAAATTCTTCTAATTGGATCTGCGTTGGAATAAATATTGCAGAAGAACTGTAAAAACAGTGGCTGATAGCTTCGAGTTTAACGACGCGGAACATTGAAAAATATATTAGAAATCAGGCATTCGGCTACAACTTTTTCGTTAATTAAGTTGATTGCAAAATAGACATTCAGCACTGTTCTGCGACTTTTCAGTGTTGGCTGTGATGTGTATAACTGCTGTATTATGTACGGATCACTGAACTCGTTAGCCCACCTTTTAATGACCGCAAGTACGCCACTGACCTTATTAAAGGTCATATGAATATAAGATATGAAAGTTAATTTCGTGTCCAAATTCCCAAATCTAAAAAGTTGTCTAACAGTTTCAACTATTCGTTGTCCAGAAAGTAGTGAGCATCATACATTTATTTTCTTGAGAAAGAAATACATTTACATTTCAGTAGATTTAATTTCATTGAGTTCATAATCCACCATCTTTAAAAGCAAGTCAGACTGAAAAAATGATTGATCTGATAAATTAGTGTTGCTGAAGAAAATTTTGACATCATCTGCGTACATTAAAATATTGGAGTATCGGATCACGTTTGAGAGATCATTAATAAAAAGGGAAAAATTGGCTCAAGGTGACTGCCGTGGGGTACTGCATTCAGCATCCATTAAAACTGAAATAACTTTCGAGGTGTTTTTAAATAGCACCTGTTGTTATCATTCATACAGGTATGATGAAATCATTTTAAGGGCATTCGTGGTGAATCCCAGCAAGCTCAATTTTTGCAAAAGATGTCGAAGGCTTTACTGAAGTCACTGTAAACAGCATCAGTTTACTCACCTTTGATGAAACCCTGATTGATTATTGTAGTAAAATGCAATAAGTTTGTAATAGTTGAACAGTTTTTACGGAAACAATGTTGATGAGGCGACAAAACTGAGGATCTGTGATGGCATAAATAATCTAATACGAGTTTTTCGAAGAGCTATGGTATTATGCTTAGCTTTCCAATTCCTCTGTAATTTGAAATGTCGGATTTGTAACCAGGGGCCCGTTTCACTAATCTACAATTCTACAAGTTACAATTACAATTCTCATTCTTACAAGTGCTGAAGAATTGTGCTTCATCAAAATTTTCACAATACTTGTAGCTTTTTGGACTTGTAAACTACAATTCTTACAATTACAAGTCTTTGTGTATATTGTGATATTGATTTTACAATTCTTATTTGTTATTATTCAAAATGCTAAAATATCGTTATTTTAAATACTTTCGAAATTATGGGTACTCTAATGTACTGTAACGGTATATCGATAATTTGTTTTGATTGTTAGCACACCACTAATCAATCAAAACATATAGTTTGTTTTTGATTTACTTTTTGTTTTGCAATGGCGAATCAGCAAAATAAAATTTGTGTGGTGCGTGAAATTTTAGATGCCAAAGACGTTCTTTTTGGTAAGTTTAGCGATAAACTTACTAAAGAGAAAAAAATGCAAGAGTGGGAGAACGTGCGCATTAGGTGTCTTGCACTTGGACTGATGCCAAGTGCAAACGACGCCAAATACGTGCACAATGTTTTTTGGGCAAACATCAAAAGGGCGACACTGGTAAGCTAGTTTTATTTAGTGTTAATATTATATTATATTCTTTGTTGTTAGTGCGGTGTTTTAATACGTATTTGATTTCGGTATATTCTGAAATTCGTTTAAGTTTGAATTTCTTTTCTAAATAAAAAGGAGACGTGGTTTCACGTGCACTGAAGTTATACGTATGTGTTATTGCTGTTGTTCCTATGGTGCTTTTATGCAAGTCGTAAAATTTTTAATTTTTTTGCATTTTGAAAGTAATGCCACGAGCTGCCCGATCAAATATAGGTCGGCTTGCACGTCGTACTAATAATAGATTATTTAAAAGGAGATCACAAACTGAAGACCAACGTTCATCTCAAACTACATCTGCGGATGAAATTCCAAATCCAAGAAATCCAGTATCGCGACGATTGACACGATTTCCACGTCGTGATGTACGAGACATGGAATATGCTGCGCTTAATTATGACGGTGAAATTGATTACAGTCTACACGGTAGAATGACCGTGAGATGTCCACATTGTAATGCAGCCAAATTTCCAGTTGAAACCAAAGGCATGTGCTGTGCTAACGAAAACTGAAATTGACACAATTTGAATCTCCACTCTATCCACTCCATTCTTTGGTTTTTGGAACGTCACCAAAGTCCAAGCATTTTTTGGCTCATATTCAACAATACAACACGACATTTTAAATCACTTCTTCTGGTGCGATAGGAGATAGTTTTATGCCGACGTTCAAGGTAATCACTTCATGCGGAATACCTTACCCAAATGCCAATCCGAGCAGCATTTTTTCATGTTTTCAAAAATTCTGATCCAGCATCTAATTATATTTCTCACACATTACAGATTCAGGGTCAGATTTATCATAGAGCTGGCTTATTGTTACCATTTCCTAATGCTGATCATCAATTTTTGCAAATGTATTTCATTGGAGATGAAAATCGTGAATTGGATCAACGTTGTACAATTGCTTCGCATACAAGACGATAAATTGTTTCCCAGCTTCACACATTTTTCTATCAGCACAATGAACTAGTTCGATTGTTCAAAATTGCTCTCGATCGTATGCCATCCGATAACCACAAAATTTTAATAAGAGCCAACAAAAGAAATGTCCTCCTTGGGGTGTATCGTGGTATAATTTTTATCAATTCTTGTCTTCTATCTTCATTTGTTATATTCTGAGGTTTTCTGTATAGTAATATAATTATTTCATCTTTATTATCTTTGTTTGCTTCGTTATATCTGGCTTTAAATTTATCCGCGGGTATTATATCAAATATTGCGTCCTTTCACTCGATTGCAATTTTGTTATTTCTAGTAGTGTTATTGTTTTTCTCTTATATACTATGTCAAAGTCGTAGTCAGAAAGTTCCAGTCTTATTCTTGTTAACTTATAGCTCGGGTTTTTATGAGAAAATAACGAAATCATGATCCGTTACAACTGTGAATTTTCTGCCATATAAATATGTAGAAAAGGCTGTTAAAGGTCAAGATATTTTATCTAAGTTAATTTGATGCAATGAGCTAATCATGTCAAGTGTAGAAAACCATTTTACTCTACCTAATTTATATAAAATATCTTCTAATCTGGTTAGAGGGAATTTATCATTAAGTTTTCTAAAATCTTCAACAAGTATCCATTTCTTTTTATCTTCCATATTTTTCTTTGGTACTAAAAGGAGTGGAGCATAATATGGGCTTATTGATGATTCTATTATTTCGTCACCAAGCATTTTCTGTACTTGTTTATTTATTATGTCAGTATGTAATCTGTAATTTTTTATATAAATGGGAGTATTGTCGTAGGTCGTGATTTTTGTTTATAAAAGTTGTTGATACTTAGTTTTTCGTTTTCTAAATGGAAAATATTTTGATATTTTTTAAATATTTATTTTAATTGTACTTTTGCATATTCGTCATTATGGTCTAGTTTTAAGTCATTCAATACTTTATTAAAACGTTCATTGCTGTTTATTTTGCTGTTGTAATTTAATATAGCATAGTTTTTCAGTGGGTCAGTGTGGAGTTTAATGCCCTCTAAAGTTATTTCATCGTTCGTTGTGTTCAAAATTTTTTGATGAGTCATGCCGTTTTTGGTGCTATTGAATTGCTTAAAAATATTCCTTCTTGTATTTCATTATATATGACGCAATTTTCTGTTATGTTTAATTTGATGGGTTGAATGATTTCTGTTCTTGGTGGTATTGTTATTGTCATAATTGTTATTTCTAGTGTAATTGTTTCTATTAAAGTTTTTATTGTTTTGTGGTCTTTTTGTTTTTTTTTATGCTTACGAAGAGCTAACTAAAATATTTTCTTAATTTATAAATGTACTAAAAACTAATTATTTGTGTATTTTACAATGTGTTTTTTTTTTCTGTAGCATTGTTTTTTACGCTTTACTAAATGTTTAAATTTCGAAATTCAGTTTTTTTTTTAATTTTCGTCTTTAATTTTATTTTCTACTTAAGACCATCTATATATAAAAAAAGCTTAAAATTATACGAGTATGTAAAAAACTGGCATCTTGCTTTTATACGAATAGCCTGTTGGATTTTTCTGCAAACGGTTAGAAGATAAACGCGCAATCTTAAAGTTTCGACTTTGGCTAAATCGGTTCTGCAGGAGTCTTGAACTTCATTACATCATTTATAAATTACATATTTTTTTAATAGTTCACCTGGTGTTAATATTAACTTACAACACAAATGAACCAAAAGATAACCATATTTTATTATATCATTTATTTGAATTTGAAAAAGAAAATGGTTTCTAGTTTCAATATGTTGTTCGATTTTTAGCAGGGATCGCAAATTATGATTATCCATCATTAGCGGAACTGTCCGTTCCGCTAATGATTTTTTATTTTTTAAGTTTTATTGAAAAAAATCAAAAATAAAAATTATTTTTCGAGTTCTATTTTGCCCTTAGACATCAATGATTACTTGTTGAGTTTTATTTTTCGCTTGGAAAATAAAAAATATTCTCTTAGTTTTATTTTCTGCTCAGAGAATAAAAATTATTGTCTGAGTTTTATTTTTTGCTCGCCATTTAATGATTGATGTGTAAGTTTTATTTTCTGATTGAAGAGTAAAAATTACTCTAAGTTTTATTTTGCGATTGAAGAATAAAAAATTCTCTCTGAGTTTTATTTTCTGATTGAAGAATAAAAATTACTTTCTGAGTTTTATATTTCACTTAGAAAATAAGGATTATTTTCCAAGTTTTATATTTCGCTTAGAAAATAAAACTTATTCCTTGAGTTTTATTTTTTACTTAAAACTAAAAATTTTTTCTTTATATTATTTTTGTGATTTTTTGTGACCAATATTATTTAAATATTTTGACAGTTAAGACAGTAGTCGTTTGGGCTAATTATGGCAGTTAAGACAGTAGTCTTAGTCTTAGTCCATAATTAGCCCAAACGACTACTGTCTTAACTGTCAAAAAAATTTTTTCTTTCTTTTGTTAATTTGGACATATGTAAGTATATAAATAATACTTTTTGAAACTTTTTAACTAAAAAACATAGAAATTAGTTTAGTTGGCATTCTTTTGATCTAGTAAAAGTATCAAACTAGTGTTTGGTACTTTTCTTCATTTCAATATTTGGGGGATAAAATTGCGATTTGGTACTTTTTTAGGACTTTATAATTAAAACACATAGAAACTAGTTTTGTATGACTTAGTGAAAGTATCAACACTACATACTTTTTCTTAAGTAGCCATTTTCTAGGCATACTCAACTCAAAATTATTTTTAAGTAAGGATCTTACTTTTATTCTCATAGGGATACAATTTGTACTTTAGTAGTTTTTTAAACAAATTTTGAAATACAGATAGAAATAAGAACGTACCTGGTTTCCTTTTCCCCACACTGCAAATATTTGTTGAATAAGTTGCTTTAGATGACATCTTGCACTTAGCATACTTATGGGACTTTGCCCTAATGCTCTACGTACTCGGGGGTCTAAGTATACGGCAGCAATTACAACCTCATTATTGAGAAGTATTGATTCACGTTGCTCTAGGCATTTTTACAATACTTCGCTCTGCGTTAGTCATTGATTTTACTGTCAATTTTACCTCCAGCCATAGCTTATAAAAAGCACCCATATAAAATTGCTCTGCTCTGCTCTGTCAAAGTGGTTATTGCAAAAATCGCGAAATTCCAAAGCTTATCCAGCATGGTATAAGTTGAATTCATCTAGTTGAAGTATTTAACTCGGTTGCGGTAAGCTTTGAGTGGAAATCGTAAACCTGATAAATAATTCAGAGAGTTTATATTTTATATTAAAACTTGAAAACATTTCTGTAGGGTACGTGCTGTGTTTTAGTATTACACTGTTTATAGGTACATCAAAATCATAAAAAGATAATTATAATAAATTTGAGTCTAAAAGTCTTAAGACCCACTAAGTTCCATGTTTTAAGCCTGATTAATATTAGTACTCACCTATATGGTGTTCGTAAAGTTTTTACTAAATGCCGTCCTTTCTCAACAATTTCAATGGGCTCTATTTGTAACAAAAAATCTTTTACAGGAAGCTGTAGCGTATGAGCGGCACATCTAATTGAGGCCCCGATTATCGTTCACAACATGAATTATTTTAGTGTTGTATATTTGAAATTGCGATTACGAATTACAACACTTATCACATGTGTCACAATTTTAGTTGTCTATGAAAATTTACAGCAATTATCGTTTACAACATGTGTTTCTATGTGTTGTTACGCACATCATAATCTTACAACTGCTTATTAGCTGTTGTCTTATTGTCGCGACAAGTTGAAAAATTACAATGTAAAAGGATTTGTAAGTTTTTATTTTTTATTATTTTTGTCAGGCGTTTACAATCACAACTTAAAATATTTCTTAGAAAAATAACAAATTAAGAGCAGATGGAAAAGCTCGTAGGGGTGATGAATTAAATCCAGATATTGGCCGGGGAAAGCTGAAATTTGGAACTAACAAAATGCAGCAAATAGCTATTTGCGAAACCCCAATGTTATAATCATTGCCGCTAATTCTTTAAAAGCTTCTATTAGAAAAAAATCTTAGTGCGTTACAGAGTTTTAGAATCGGCGGAATGGCAGAACATCGGGTTGATGGTTTTAAGAAATTGTTTAGCAGCAAAAACAAAAAGCTATACCTGCTTATACGAAAAATTTCATAAATGTAAAAGTAGTATGTACATATATATTATGTATATTGTACATATTAGGACTTCATTTAAAAAAAAAAAAAAAAAATTACTGTGTTTGGTAGCTCCAATGGGTTGGAATTGTCACGAATTATTTTCCGGATAAGCACAATGTGCTGGCGTCATCATAATAAACAACTATTTAATATTAACGTCCGTGACCATGATTATTATAATTATTAATTATAAATGTTATAATTATTAATATAAATATTAAATTTTGAAACGAAATAAAATTTTTTATTTCACCTCAACAGTTTTTATTACACAGAGATGTTTTTTAATGGAAAACAAGTACATACTAACATATACCGCAACTGTGCGACATACACAACATTTAGATGTTGTAAATCATAATCGAAAAACAAAATTAAGTTGTGTTGTAGCAGAGACAACACAACATTTCTGTGTTGTAAACGATAATCGGACCCTGAGTTTATATTGAAAACGTTTACATTCTTTATCAACTCTACGTCGTCAATATCTTCGTCAGAGTGCTCATTTTCGGGAATCGTCTCCAATTTTTCATTCAAAACTTCTACTGTTTTAATCATATTGCGCCCATTATCGGTTGCGATACAATATATTTGATTTTTACCAATACCGAAATTTTGTAGAATAGATTCAATTTCGTTGCAAAGATTAATTGCAGCATGCTTTTTGTTAAGCTCAATTAGGCCAAGAGTCTTTACACAAATTTGAGCGTCATCATAGTATTGCACATTTAAACCTAAAACTCCTCTATTTTGCTTGGTGGCAGTATCCATCTTTAAACAAAGTTTTTTTCGTTTAAGTCCATGTCGAATGTCGTTTTTCATACTTTCATATTTTTCAGTAACAAGAGACATTACATTTCTCGACGTTATAGGCTGCATCTGAAGACAGTTAAAAATTTGTTCGGTGAGGGTTTTAAATGGTTTTGAATCCAGCAACATAAGCGGCATTCTTTCCACCGTAACGATTTCGACACATGCCTCTTTAACATCACTCTCACTTAAAGTGACGGAAAACTTAGCTTTTTTTCCAATAGCTTCTGATTTTTCACGTTGCAATAATTCATTATTAAACACACCATTGTGTTTTTCCACTAAGTGGCGTTTAATATTGCAAATTTAGTTCCCCTGAAATTTTTTTTTCATATTTTGCACTCTGATGTATTACTTCCTTCAGTAAAATTGAAATATTCTCTTATGAAGCTATCGCGTTTACGCCCCATTTTATAGATTAAATTGGATGGTTTTAGCTAAATCTAATTATATTAAAATGCACAATGTATACGTTCATAAATTTACATTTATTGAACAAAAAAACTTTATATTTTTTATTGTAATTAATACAACACAACTTTGCTTAATGATCTCGATTTAGGAAATTTCTTTAAGTTATCTATACTTAACGGGATAATTTGAATGAAGTGTAAACAACAAAACATCTGATTATAATTTTTCTTTTCCCGACTTTAACATTTCTTGGGATGTCGGGAAATTTTTAATAATTTTCCCGGTATCCCGGGAATTTTCTTCAAATATATAAAGCTGACTCATTTTTTTATTCAAATTACTTTTTAAACATTTTACTTATTTATTAGAGAGTTCTTATAAAGATGTTCAATGATTTTATTTAATAAGGCTTAAAACTTATGTTTAAACAAAAACTGTATAAAATTGTTCTTTATGTCAACTAGTCTCACAATTTCAAATAAAGAATAGGTCACACGGTTGCAAGATTTACTTTTATTTTGATTTCGTGTAGCTGTGTGCAGCAAGCCACATGCCTCTTATCCAGACGATACCTAATTCGAATAAGAGTAAGATTCTTACTAAAAATAATTTTGAGTTGAGTATGCCTAGAAAATGGCTACTTAAGAAAAAGTATGTAGTGTTGATACTTTCACTAAGCCATACAAAACTAGTTTCTATGTGTTTTAATTATGAAGTCCTAAAAAAGTACCAAATCGCAATTGTTATCCCCCAAATATTGAAATGAAGAAAAAGTACCAAACACTAGTTTGATACTTGTACTAGATCAAAAGAATGCCAACTAAACTAATTTCTATGTCTTTTAGTTAAAAAGTTTCAAAAAGTACTATTTATATACTTACATATGTCCAAATTAACAAAAGAAAGAAATAATTTTTATTTTTAAGTAAAAAATAAAACTCAAGAAATAATTTTTATTTTCTAAGCGAATATAAAACTTGGAAAATAATCCCTATTTTCTAAGTGAAATATAAAACTCAGAAAGGATTTTTTATTCTTCAATCGGAAAATAAAACTTAGAGAGTAATTTTTATTCTTCAATCATAAAATTAAAACTTAAACATCAATCATTAAATGGCGAGCAAAGAATAAAACTCAGACAATAATTTTTATTATCTGAGCAGAAAACAAAACTTAGAGATTAATTTTTATTCCCAAAGCAGAAAATAAAACTTAATACATAATCGTTATGTTCTAAGCATTAAATAAAGCTCAGAGAATAATTTTTATTCTTTGAATAGAAAATAAAAATCAAGAAATAATTATTAAAACCCAATTTTTAAAATAAAACTCTAATCATTACAATCTTGGATTTTTAGTTTTTACTTAGAAAAACTATTTTATTTATCAACACATGTTCTCAAAATCTAACAACTTAAATTTTTTTTTTATTCTGTTTGCTCACGTCAACTTAGTGAATACAAATTTGTTTAGGAAAAAATGAGCAAAGAACTAGCAAGTAGTAAAACGAAGTCTCACAAGGCTTTAGAAAAAAGTTATTTGTAGCCGCACAAAGTAAATCCAAATGATGCAATTCGGTTAGTGTAAGGGTTTTCAGATGTTCGGGCTTCGCCAAGAAATTAATTGCAATGTAATACAATCTTGCTGCGGTAATTAACACAATATCATTTTGTTATTTGTTTTATATAAAAAAAACTATTAATATTATTACTCACCTTGAATCTTGTATCAAATAAAAGTAATACACAAAACTAAAAAGATTTTGTAGTTTTTTGTATAGCTTTAAAAACTTTATATATAACTAAGTCGTGTAGTGTTTATTTTAATTTTTATTGTTTTTACAAGAGCAACGGCTTAAATTTAACATTTACATATGTTGGAAATCTCTTAGAGATATATTATATACGTGTTAGCATTTTGTTTGAATCTGTTTTTTTATTTTAATTTTTTTCTTTTTTTATTTCTTAAAAAAATGTGTACAAATTGATTAGACATGAAGAAAAATCAAATAATAATAATATATTTTTTTGTTGTTCCAATACAAACCAATAAAAAATTTCGGTTTTACAACATACAACAAGTTTAACACTTCCCGCAATCTAGGTATTGCTTGTTATGTTTAGAAATTTACGTTTTTAATTTTTATATAATATTATTCATTTCGTACAACTTCAGTTTTACAATTACAGTTATAAAAAAATAATAACATTCAATTAAACATTATTATAGTATAAGTGTAGTGTAACACGGTTTAGTAGTTACCTTATTTCGATACAAAAGTTATTTTTGATGTTGGAAACAACTTTAATTCTCAATTATTTTCTGCTAAAAATTAAATCGGGAGATGTTGGTTTTTTCTATTTGTTGTACCTCATGATTTACATAATATTACATGCAAAGGGCGATGAAAGCTTTAATTGTCGTCGCTTGTTTCTCCGTTTATAACTTGATTGAAAAATGGATTAAGAGCTTTAACGGCCACACCTAAAACAGAAAGAGGTACGATATTAAGAGTTATATATTTCTATAGTTATTTTTTCAATTTAAAGATTTGGCCAACTTATTTTAAAGTTTTACTCCCGTGGTAACGCAAAAATATAAGCCTTCTCCACATACATATATGTAGGAAGAACAAACGCCTCCTGTAGGTAAATGTAAATGGTCCCCAATAGTTTATCTTGCAAGTTTTTTTGATGTGTCTCTTTCTATAATCCCCAACGCAACATCAGAATTGATATAAAAACATATATTCGGCCGTGCCGAATTTTCCATACCCTTCACCACGGTGATTTTATTTATACAGAAATATACCGCATTATCTATATTGCTGACTCTTCACATAAATTAAAATAAGTCGTATGAGAAAAACTCATTTTTCATGCTTTAAAGAATACGAAAACAGCGGCTCGGCAGCTAAATGAAAACAAATTAAGGTAATAAAATAGAATTGGCCAAAAATAGATATACAAAGCAAAACAAATTCCGTTGGTTACAATTGTCGCCGTGAAGTCATCTACTTAATGATATTGAATACGGCAACTACATGCAATATCTGTCATTGTTGTAGAAATACCTATTTTGATTTAATAAAATTAAATAACTTTTTAAAAAAATAATAAATATTTACCCCAAAACTTTTTGTTTGTATATGAATTTGTAATTTATAATTTTGTGATATTTTCTTTTGTTGAATAAAATAAAATTGTCGCATACAAAAATAGAAATTAGCCTTAGTTGACTACAGCTACAACGGTAGTCGTGTAGCCATGTAACTTTGCTGGCTTCAAAATAATCGTTTACCTATAAACGTATGTATTTCGTTTTTGACAGCTTGTAATAGGTCTCCTGATGTTGTCTATGTGTTTAATGCATCTAGGTTTTAAAATAGAGATCTCATCTATTTAAGAATCAAACGCATTTAAAAAAACATGTTACTCTATATAAATATATTCTTAATATTGAAAATATGTTGTCTCGGTATAATATATGTTGAATAAAAAAAAGCAAAAAGGAATCACTACAACAACAAAAAAACAACATAGAAAAATGTTTAAAACATTTAGGTAGGCGTGTTTTTTTTTGCCCGCTGTCTTGAATTGAGTGGTCTTATGTTACTGAATTTCATTAGCGAAATTATCGAAACTATGCCTGGCATATTGGTGTGCTTAAATTTTCTGTATCACTTCGGGTGCCATGGCAAAGTTTCAACCCGAACACAGACGGACATCGCTAAATCAACTTCTCTATTCGTAAGGATCCAGAATATACATATATATATATATATATATATATATATATATATATATATATATATATATTCTGGATCCTTATATATATATATATATATATATATATATATATATATATATATATATATAAACTTATATATACCTTTTCCAACATTTAACACTAAAATTAGTCATTCAAATAAACAATTATATCTCGTTTCACAACATTTAACGATAATGAATAATCAATAAATTGATATAAACTATTAAAATCTGTACAAATTCTTCTAATTGGATCTGCGTTGGAATAAATATTGCAGAAGAACTGTAAAAACAGTGGCTGATAGCTTCGAGTTTAACGACGCGGAACATTGAAAAATATATTAGAAATCAGGCATTCGGCTACAACTTTTTCGTTAATTAAGTTGATTGCAAAATAGACATTCAGCACTGTTCTGCGACTTTTCAGTGTTGGCTGTGATGTGTATAACTGCTGTATTATGTACGGATCACTGAACTCGTTAGCCCACCTTTTAATGACCGCAAGTACGCCACTGACCTTATTAAAGGTCATATGAATATAAGTTAATTTCGTGTCCAAATTCCCAAATCTAAAAAGTTGTCTAACAGTTTCAACTATTCGTTGTCCAGAAAGTAGTGAGCATCATACATTTATTTTCTTGAGAAAGAAATACATTTACATTTCAGTAGATTTAATTTCATTGAGTTCATAATCCACCATCTTTAAAAGCAAGTCAGACTGAAAAAATGATTGATCTGATAAATTAGTGTTGCTGAAGAAAATTTTGACATCATCTCCGTACATTAAAATATTGGAGTATCGGATCACGTTTGAGAGATCATTAATAAAAAGGGAAAAATTGGCTCAAGGTGACTGCCGTGGGGTACTGCATTCAGCATCCATTAAAACTGAAATAACTTTCGAGGTGTTTTTAAATAGCACCTGTTGTTATCATTCATACAGGTATGATGAAATCATTTTAAGGGCATTCGTGGTGAATCCCAGCAAGCTCAATTTTTGCAAAAGATGTCGAAGGCTTTACTGAAGTCACTGTAAACAGCATCAGTTTACTCACCTTTGATGAAACCCTGATTGATTATTGTAGTAAAATGCAATAAGTTTGTAATAGTTGAACAGTTTTTACGGAAACAATGTTGATGAGGCGACAAAACTGAGGATCTGTGATGGCATAAATAATCTAATACGAGTTTTTCGAAGAGCTATGGTATTATGCTTAGCTTTCCAATTCCTCTGTAATTTGAAATGTCGGATTTGTAACCAGGGGCCCGTTTCACTAATCTACAATTCTACAAGTTACAATTACAATTCTCATTCTTACAAGTGCTGAAGAATTGTGCTTCATCAAAATTTTCACAACACTTGTAGCTTTTTGGACTTGTAAACTACAATTCTTACAATTACAAGTCTTTGTGTATATTGTGATATTGATTTTACAATTCTTATTTGTTATTATTCAAAATGCTAAAATATCGTTATTTTAAATACTTTCGAAATTATGGGTACTCTAATGTACTGTAACGGTATATCGATAATTTGTTTTGATTGTTAGCACACCACTAATCAATCAAAACATATAGTTTGTTTTTGATTTACTTTTTGTTTTGCAATGGCGAATCAGCAAAATAAAATTTGTGTGGTGCGTGAAATTTTAGATGCCAAAGACGTTCTTTTTGGTAAGTTTAGCGATAAACTTACTAAAGAGAAAAAAATGCAAGAGTGGGAGAACGTGCGCATGAGGTGTCTTGCACTTGGACTGATGCCAAGTGCAAACGACGCCAAATACGTGCGCAATGTTTTTTGGGCAAACATCAAAAGGGCGACACTGGTAAGCTAGTTTTATTTAGTGTTAATATTATATTATATTCTTTTTTTAATTAAGGCTAAGAGAGACAACTCCAGAAAAACAGGGGCTGCTGGCGGAAGTGCCGCAAAGCTCACGGAGTTGGACACCCTGGTCCTGGAAGTTGTTGGAAAGGAGTCACCAACATGTGATGGCATCCGACCACAGGAGCCCAAAGGTAAGCAGGTGTTATTGCAGGATTTAGTGAGTGAATAACACTTTAGAGTCTTGCAATGACACTGTATCGTTGCTGTCAGACATAGAAGTGACTCCTACAAAGAACGAGGAGGAGCCACTTTTGCCGCCTGAGTTCGCCCGAAAAAGAAGTGAGCACCATCAAATAATATTTAAAATTTTTTCTATTATTTTTTTTATTTAGAACGATGTATGGAAAATGGATCTAACGCCCACAAAGAAGTCCTCAATAAAAAAAAATAAAAACGAAGAAAATATGCATTTGCAAATTGAAAATTTGAAGCTGCAGAATGAAAATTTTCACTTGAAAAACAAAGCTCTGCAGCTTCAAATTTCACAGCAGAAATTTATGCGCCGCAAGGAGGTGTACAATCCCTTATGTTTCTAGTTTTTAAGATAGCATAGTTTTTTGTGTGTTTTTATTAATCATTTCTTTTTTGTTATTTATCATTTTTTCGCTTCATTCGATTTTCATTTTATATTAACATATTTTTTTTTAAACAAAAATAAAATTTGTGAATATGAACATGAAAATATTTATCTCTTTTTTTGGTTATTAAAACTTTTCCTTTTTGCAAAATTTGTTTATTTTTTCATTTCCAATTCATAAACTAGCTAAAATAATTTAAAATTGTTTGCAGCCTAGCTTGGCCTCTACTATCTGCTATGATTTCATTCTCCTCTTCTTCATTATTGGAGTCGCTAGGATCTGTAATTCTGAAGTTTCCATCTTCTTCAGTTCGTGAAAAATTTCAAAGAGTGACCGCACGATTAAAAACATCGGTGGCCATTTCGGGGCTCACCCGCAAATAATTTAAGACTGAAAATTTTTCCTTTAAAATGCCAATTGCTTTTTCCACAACCCTTCTTGTTCATTTGTGTGCATTGAGGAATCTTCTGTTATTGGTTAACCGAGGAATCAGCCAATCTTTTAACGGATACGCTGAATCACATAGAATGATTCCGTTCTGAATTGGACGCCAGCCGTTTTCCATTTTACGGAACAAACGACTATTACGCAAGAGTCGTGAGTACTCCCAGGCCAATTTGCATAGGAGCAATAGAATTGGAGATCGGGTCCACAAACCACAATGGAGTGATTACCGTGCCGATCAACATAAGCTTCTTCATGCTCTTTGGGTGCATCTATATTTATTAAAGTGCCGTCCAAACATCCGAAAACTAACGGCATGCCTCTAATGGCGTAAAATTTAGACACAACTTTATCCATGTTTTCTGGTCATCTTACATACGTTGCAAATAATGCGGTATTAATTGCAGTTACTACGCTTTTTACTACTCTGCACACAGTGGCTTTGCTTACACCATGCAAATCACCTATTGCGTGGTATGTAGTTCCTGTTCCTAGCCAGCGTAACGTTATCAGCAGCTGCTGTTGCACCGTGAGAGAATGGCTTCTATTTGTCTCCCTCTCCAACATTGGAGGCAATATATTTAACAAAAGAAATTTGTCTCGTTTTAGCCTGAAACGCTCATTGTACTCCAACGTGGATTCCAGGAATTCATATTCCAGACGTGGTCTAAAGAGTCTTCTTCTTCTTAATGCGATTTCATTATCGCTTTCAGCACTAGAATCGTATAAAAGATTCATTTTGCACTAAAAAACTAAGAACAATTTTATATATTATATGTTGCACTTGCACGTTTGTTTATTTGTTTATAACATATGATCAGTGGTGTTGCCACTTATCAATAATTCCTATTTCTATTAATAATAATAAGCAAAATAAATTAATGTTAATTAATTTAAAATTGTTTGATTTTGTGTTTAGGTGAACTATTTTTTAATAAAAAAATAGTTAAATATCAAATTAAATCACTCACTTGTAACTTGTAAAATTTTTTCTGAGGGTCTCCGTCGACTCTTACCTTTTTTTCTACAATTTTACAATTACAAATTTAGTTTAGTGAAACAAAACCACTTGTAGAAGTATGACTTGTAGACTTGTAACTTGTAAAATTCACTTGTAGCTACAAACTTGTAATTGTATTTTGATGAAACACAATTATTCACAAGTTTACAATTCTACAGGCAAAAACACTTGTAATTGTGAACTTGTAGCTTGATGAAATAGGCCCCAGCTTTAAAAAGTGGAATTATGTCTGATTCACTCTAAAATGTAGGAAAATAACTATGTTTTAGGGAAATCTATATCTATAAGTTGCATTGTGTTATTAATTAAAGTTCATATACAATGTGACGTCAATACCAAGGTTTTTATGTACAAACGGTCTCTGTATGTGTATTGGTTCATGAGCTACAGCCATTTTTTTTTATTTTTTTATTTATTTCAAATTTAAGAACCAAGCCTTTAAGGCCAAATATGGTTCAAATACTACTCCATTTTCAAAAATTACAAATCAAGAAGAAAAAAAAAGTTATTTTTTAAGAAACAATTTCTTAAAAACTAAAAAGTTATATAATTAACCTAAATACTAAAAACTAAAGGCCCTAACTAGCTGATAACAGAAATGTATATAAAAAATTATATGATGAAGTGTGGAGGAGGAGGGGGGTTAAATTAATCGATTAAAGAGCATCAAAATGTTGTTTAAGTTTACGCTTAAAGGTGGTATCTGTGAATTGAAATAATTTTAAATTTATGGGTAGGATGTTCCACATCATGAAAAGATCTTTCATATATAGATGAGGATATACGGTGACATATTATCTGAGGGTTTCTACTTGATTTAGAAAATCTAAAATCATCTCTAATGTACTCGGGACAGTTTCGCATAACGACTTTTCGAAAAAGTAACAAAATTCTCAATTTAATAAAATTCTCAAAAGAAAACCCAACAAAGTCCTTTACAAAGGGAGACACATGATCCCTTAATCTCACTTTGTAAATGTATCTAATAATACGGTTAAAAGTAAGATGCAGCCTTCTTAGAACAACGCTGTTGGTACCTGAAAATACTTCCATAGCATAAATAATTTGCGACATGAGCAGTGAACTGGCAACATGCTTTCTCACGCGAAGAGGCAAATATAAATCTATTGAATATAACCGTCTAATGGTTCTATTAACACGGGAACATATGTGATCAACATATTTTGAGAAACTCAAATTATTATCTATAAAAACGCCTAAACATTTCATTTCAGAAACGAAACTTAGCCTCAGATTATCCAACGATAAATTTAAGTCATTCATCTAAAAATTGTTTATCTGATGAAAACAAAATCACGGCGATACGACTGCACCAGCTTACAGGCTGATTTAGAAAAATTATACATACTACATAATTTGGTCACCAACTTTGAATGTAAAACTTTATCAAACGCTTTCGATAAATCTAATGAAATCAGCACACTACATTTCTTGTCATTAAGCTTTTGTCTAATTGAATCAGTTAGCCCAACCAAAAGAGTGGTTGTACTATAATTTTGCCTGAAGCCTGACTGATGTGAGTGAATCAAATTATTACGATTAATAAAGCCTAACATCTGATGTTTTAAAATGTGTTCCACAACTTTCGAAAGTATAGGTATCATAGAAATCGGACGTAAATTATCCAAAGCATTTGAATTTCCCTCTTTCTTAATCGGGACTACGCGTGCTATTTTCCAAGATCTGGGATATCTGGAAGTCAAAAAAATTGTATTAATAATGTGAGTGAGTGGCATACAAATGTAAGGAAAGATTATTTTGACAAATTTAAGCGGCATTTAAGCCATTTTAATGAACACTGCATTAATTTAAAAATATTTGAGTTAATATTTTGAAAAACTGAAATACAATTCGTTTTTAAATTCATTACAGTTCAATTTAAGTCAAACCATTAATTTAATTTATATACTTAGCTATACTGAATTGGATAAGTGGGCATGGTACCTCCCATACAAAGTGAAAAATTATTATCGTTACATAGAGTACTATAATAGGTATACTCTTGAAAGTAGAGTATACCTATTATAGTGTTCGTGACCCCCATATTAGGATACATTGTGTAGAGAAACACAGACTGGATTGGAATTGTGGGCGTGGTACCTCCTATACAAAGTAAAAAAACATTATTTGTATATATATAGATCCAGAAAATTAAATTAGGTAGCACATTGCAATTTCGCACCAATAACCCCCATATTAACGTACAAGCTAAACACTGGAGGAATTGGAATACAAGACATGGTACCTCTTATACGAAGTGAAAAATTGTAAGCGTGTACATATAAGTAACTCTCATATCGATGCGTATACAGATGCGTATACTAGAAATAAAAAAACATAAAATGAATTGGGGAAGTAGGCGTGGTACCTCCTGAACAAAGTAAACAATTGTTATTGTGTACCTTCAGGTACAATATACTTCAAATTTTGAACAAGTCACCCTCAGAGTAATGTGCATAGTCTAGCAAAATAGAGACTAGATTGGGACAGTAGGCATGGTACCGCCCATATTAAGTGAAAAATGATTATAGTGTACCTGGAGAATTACAATAAGACGAGTCTTAAAACTTTGCACAAGTAACCCTCAGAGTAATGTGAATTTTCTAGCAAAATACAGACTGGATTAGGATAGTGGGAGTAGTACGTCCCATAAAAAGTAAAAATTGTTATCGTGTTAATACGTATAGTCTAGCAAAAAACAGTAGGTCGTACCTTGCATATAAACTAAAACATTTTCGATGTGAGAATAGCGTGCGTTTTCAAGTTAAAGTTTGGCCATACTTTTCTTCCAAGTGTTTATTGTATTTTTGTGAATGAGTGTAGCGAAGCGCACCGGGGAGAGCTAGTATTGTATAAATTTGCCAAAGGAGTTGACAAGCTTTCAGGACAATACTCACGAGTGTTGCAGTACTTAGCATCAGAATATGTTGAGGCAAAAAAGTTACTAATGGCAGGCATTATCTCCTGATTCAGAATTATGTAATTTCATAACTGGAGGAAATTCCTTCAATCGTCTTTTAGAATTTACAAATTGATAAAACGACTTGGGATTACGTTTAAAATTTAATTTCTTTCTGTTTATAGTTATTGTACAATAAAGAGTTAAGTTTATTATATTCAGAGTTAAGTTTATTATTTTGCAGATAAAGTTTCCGTAATCAGTAATTGATGAAACTTTTTTGTATATCTTAGGTTATTCTTTTAATTTTTCAGTTTAGTTAACTGGGTTGTTTTCTTTTTAACCTTGACTAGCTGTGTCCGCCATTTCGTCACCGTCCTTACAATAGTTTGTTCAACTTTGCATTGAAAGTAATTCACACCAAATTTTAAGTCTCTTGGGCCAATTGTTATAACTTGCCAATAGCTAAAGTTAGGATTTATCGGAGAGATAAGTAGTTTTTCATTATTATAAGCAAGCTTAAAATATCCTATAACTATCAAGTTATAGTAACGAACCTTACCTTCGTTATTATAACGAAAACCATCCCTGGGTTATTACTCAGGAACATAGGCTTTATATAAATTCTATAATTTATAAAAAATTCTAAAATTATTGTAGAGTTCTATAAATAGAGATACTAAGGTACCTCCTCATAATTTTTTTTTTAATTCATCTAGTAGTTTTTACGTGAAGCAAACACACACATAAAGACATACATACATACATACATACAGAAAGTTAATTTTTTTTATTATATGCATATCCCCTAATAAATAAATTTTTTAATGAGGCAACAATAATTAGTTCTTTCAGTTAATTATGATTATGAGAATTAGTTTGAACATTAGAAAGTTCTTTTTTAATCAATTCTTTTTCTGAAATTGCTAATTACTCAAGTATGATATTTTCAGGCAATTTGGACCTTAACAAAAGTGTAAATTTCTAAAAGAAAGAAAGACTCTATTTTTTAGCATTTATAGCTTACAATTATAAAAAATTTATTTTGCATTAATATCTTTCAAAACAAAAAAGATAGTTATTTAATAAATTAAAATTTACGAAATTTATTGAAAATTTTAGCAATATATGAACTTAATATTGGTAGCCATAAAAACATGATTTTTGATCGCCTTCTCAAAATATGCCCCACAGTGCGTCGGATTAACTAGCAATTTTTCATTCAAATTCCCAGCAATTTATGTAAGGATGTAATATAATAGAGAATTTGAGCAATTAAGGTCTTAATTGAGTTCAATTTACCATACGAGAACTCAATTATTAAAATGAGGAATTAGTACATAATTGCGTCACTAATTGTATAAATTACGAAATACAACACTGCTTTATTCTACTGTGAACTATGTTCACAGTCATTATGTAGTAGTATGTCACAATAACATTATGTCGTAGCTTTACTAAAACAACGTGTAGTGTGTATGTACATGCATTTTGGAGGTTGAATTTAAATTTTCAGATGTCAAAAAGAGCTGACTAAAATAAAAATTACAAAGCAAATTGTGTGTTTTTACTTCTTTTAATTGTATCAAATAAACTCGTAAAATCTTTTTAAAGAGCAACTTTTATCAATGTTTTCAAAACGAAAGATTGTATACGATTATAATAAAAACAATGTGCTTTCAGCTGTCAAATACTAATTGAGTAAGCTCAATTGAGCATGGAATTATTCGTCTAATGGTTATTTTACTCCATTACACACTGGACACAGCCTTAAATATACCGAATTTATCGGCAGTATGTTGGATTTGAACGTTTTGTCAACTAAATGGTGTTTACAATGATAATAATAAACTATTGGACTTAATTTTTGTTGACGATCTCGCTAACATATACGGATAGCGATTGTAATAATTCTGATTCTAATATTTTCTCCGAAACACCAAATTTTCAAATATCTATACCATTTTTGAACGAGTCGGTAGTTCTAAACAGTTTGAAGAAACTAAAATTTTATTATACACATGGACCTGATGCACTTCCTACTTGTTTATTGGTAAGATGTGCAGAAACTCTTGCTGTTCCTCTTACAATAATATTTAACACATCAATTAATTTTGGTTTTTTCCCAAATACTTGGAAAGCCTCGTATATTATTCCGTATTGCCGTTCAACATTGCTTCAGAAAAGGTCACTCAACTATTACAAATCTATTACAATTTACAAGTTTAATCAATCGTGGTTTTGTTCAACATAAACAAACTGACGTAATTTATACTGACTTCAGCAAAGCCTTTGATAAGGTTAACCATAAACTCGTGCTGGAAAAGCTTCACTATATAGGTTTTCCCAAAACTGCTTAAATTGGATAAAATCATATCTAACTGATAGAAATGTGCTTTACAAAAATGTGACATCGAATAAAAATAAAAAAACATTCTTATATTCTAATGTATGCGGATGATGTTAAAATATTCTACAGTCATAACAACTATGCAGATCAGTCAATCCTACAAAAAGACTTGTAACCTTAATTTAATGAAGTTAAATTTTAATAAGTGTAAACATATGTGCTTTTTTCGAAGACGTAATATAAACATCATATATGTCTTAGGAAGTCATGAGTTGATTAAAGTAAACGTTTTTTCTGACCTTGGAATTTTGCTGGACGCTAAACTTAACTTCGTTCAACATATTACCTTAACTGTAAATAAAGCACGAGGCCTTCTTGGATTCATCAAACGTTGGGCGAAGGAATTTGAGGATCCATACATTACAAAACAATTATACAGTTCACTTGTTCGCCCAGTTCTGGAATATGGATCAATAATATGGGATCCAATGTACAAAATACATATTGACAGGGTTGAATCTGTACAAAAACAATTTCTTCTATTCTGCCTCCGTGGGTTACGGTGGAATCCATCAAATCTTCCGTCTTATACAGCTAGACTTGGGCTTATTAAGCTACCATCGCTAAAAAGTCGCAGAGTAATGCTAAACGTGATGTTTGTGCTAAACGTAATAAATGGCCATATCCGCTCCGACTTCTTTATTAAAAACATTTACTTTAAAGTTCCACATCCTCCAACACGTCGCTATCATCCCCTCTCAATTAAAGTCTTTAGAACAAACTATGCAAATTTTGATCCGTTCCTAAGATGCTGCACTGATTTCAATAGTATTTATTATTGTATTGATTTTTCTGTCAGTAATAATGTAATTAAGCGAAATATAATGTTTGCCTTAAATAATTAAAATATATTTCCTATGTTTGTAAACTTGTAGATTATATTAATTGTCTGTAAGGATTGTAATCCATAGACGTAACTAATAATAAATAAATAAATGTCTGAACAGGGTATAAGCTAATAGATCTCTTGGAGTTTGAGATTTTTGTTTGTATCTAATTTCATGTCAACGTGTAGCCACAAAGTAGAACATTTAATATAAGCATATTTGGTGCTGTATTGTTTGCCTAAATTGTTAGCAATGTTAATACGTTTTCAAATAGTCCGATATTTTCGCATATACCCTGCATATGGCTATCGAATGCCTCGAGTTCTTTATGTGTCAGTGTGCACATCCTAAACAAATATTTTATCGAACGGTATAGCATGTCGATTAGATAATATGATTGAAAACGTTACTCGCGATTTTAATCACATTACCTCTATAAGTCATTTATTTAAAGAATATGTCAAAATCTGTGTTTAACACACGGTTTATAATTTTTATGTTCATATGCACATATGTTACGGACATATGAAATAACCTCCTAGTGTTGGAAACAAAAATAAAATACTTAAAACAGCTATTTTTCAAAGTGTTTATTTGAGAAAAAAATAAAAATTAAATTGATTCTAAAAATGTTTTTAATTAAATCGATGTGAAATGATTACACTATTTAAACTACATAACTAATTAATTATAAATGATAAAATTAAGGAATAATATTTATATTCAAGTCCATTTAATTTAAAAAAAAGAGTAAAATAGTAACTTTTTACTTTAAAAATAAAATTGATTCTAAAAATGTCAAATTGTCAAATTATAATAGCAACTGCAGTTAAATAATTGGAAAAATTTTTCTTGCCACCAGTTTTTTATCCTTTTTGTGCGATAATTTATAGGCCTGCACAATAGTACAGAAATCATTTTTTTTTATTAAATCGATGTGAAATGATTACACTATTTAAACTACATAACTAATTAATTCTAAATGATATAATTAAGGAATAATATTTATATTCAAGTCCATTTAATTTAAAATAAGAGTAAAATAGTAACTTTTTACTTTACCATACGCATACGGATTTATATGTTTTGAGGTCCCCTGAATTAATTTTGACTACTTTTGCGATGATGTGTGTGGGTGTGCGGTGTGTATGCAACTATTTTTGTGGAGGCTCTACAGGTCTTACCGTTTGACATATCAAAATGAAATTCAGTATGAAACCCCAATTTTGTGGCAGGTCATACCGTTTGACATATCAAAATTAACTTTAGTATATGCCTTTGGTATATGGAGATAAAGAGCTATATATAATCGGGAGGGTGCAAGGGGTAGTTTACTTGACACCCCAATTCTCTGGCAGGTTTGAGGTATCAAAATGAAATTCAGTACGTGCCTTTGGTATATGGAGATGAAGAGCTGATTTTATAAACGCAGTTTCCAAAGCAACACTTCAAACAGATGCGCTAGCAAGGCATAGCAATATTGCATGTCAACACTGCTCTGTCAAATTATGCAACATATTTTTTAAACGTTTATGAACGCAAAATTGCTTTGTCGTAATTTTTGTTTGTTGTGTGTAAAAACAATATTGTGAAGTGGATCTTCAAAATATTAGGGCATTTATTACTAAATTATGCAAAATAATTAATACATTTTATTTTAAGAAAATACATTTCAACCGCTCATCTCACAACGCATCACAATTAAAAACAGTGCACAAATTTGGCAACTGATGCGCATTGAAAATGGTTGCACTGCAATAATGAACTCACGACATTGTAAAAAATAATGCTAAGGCGTTTATGAACTATATTGATTGCAGTGTTACTTTGCAAACTGCGTTTACGAAGTCAGTCATAGTTTTTGAGCATAATCGGGAAGGTTCAAGAGGTAGTTTACTTGACAACCCAAACCGAAAATAATTATTTTTTTCGATTTGAATATACATACATTGAGCTTTTATTTTTAATGTAATATATCCATCAAAATAATTGTTTCCATGAGGTATGGTAAAGTTGAGTGTAGGCCACTCCGTATTTTTTTATGAAGAATGAAATGTTTATTTTTGCTAATATGTAAGTAATTATTACATTGTGGAAAAATTCAATTTGTCTAAAATAATTGAGTGAATTGCAAAATGTTCGGCCACCAAAAATACCTCAATAGCATTCTCTGAAGCAAAGATGGTAATAAATCACATTTACTTTGTATGGCAAATGAGAAACCGGCGACAGTTACCGAGTTACAAATTTGACTATAACTTGATGGACGTTTGCAAATGTAATATTGTGTCAATTCTTCACAACTTTCGGACTTAAGCCTACCATGTTGTCTGTCACAATTTATTTTTTTTTTAATTAAAATATATTTACAAATGTTTTCTTCTATTATTTTCATGTTAAGAGAGAATTCGTTTATAATAAAGAAATTTTTGTGATCAATAAAAAAAGGTACATCCCTCAAAAAATTAATTTTCCTAAATTTAACATTGAATTTAAGACCGCTATTACGGTTTAAAACTTAACTCTACTTCAGTTAAAATATTGCAATTTGTTATTATCAATTGCAACTCAACCTGTCAAAAATTTTTAAGTTGAACTTACATTGTTACAATTATGTTGTGGTGTCTCTGTTTACAACTTAGTGTTAGTGCGGGTAACAAAAGTATTAAAAAATTACAATACATCAGTAACAGTTGTTTCAAGTAAATTATTTACGAAAAATGGAAAGCGGATAAGTAGAGTTTAATCCGTCTTCAAGTTCTTTATTAAATACAGGGGGGTTATTACGTAATTCGACTCGAAAAGCAAAACCTTTCGAAACAAATTTCCGATTCGAAAGTAAAATCGTATTATCTAATTCGTTCGAATATGATGCATGATTGTATTGTGTAAAAAGGGGCCAAAAATAGGTGATGCCAAATTTTGTCCTGATAAAAAAAATTGGCAGCACTGCGTTTTAATATCAAAGTTGTCAGAAGTTGTATGTGTTTAAGCCTGGTCAGTTTTTCATGCGGAATGCTGTCAAAGTACATACATAAAAAATTTGTATGAAAAAGTAATGAAAAAATGTTGAAGAAGTAGTACTCTGTTTTTGCTGTGGAAAAACATTGAAATGTTTCTGGCAACATTTTACCAAAGCTGTGAAATAAAGCAAATGGGCATTATTTCATGCGGAATTTTTCAAACAACAGCTGATCACCTGGCTTTTGTTAACATTTGTAAAACAAAGTGGTATACTTAAAAGCAATAAAATCGTAAAATTCTTCCAAATCGCGAGATAGACACCACATTTTAAATGTCTAATTTTCCTTGTGAAATAATAAATGTTGCTCAACATTTTTCACAAATTCGAACAGAATACTAGGCTTTAGACATCGAAGAAAAAATAAAAAGCGAAGAAAAGTTTAAACTTAAAGAGGATAAAATTAAAATACTTATTTTTAATGTTGTGATTAAAAATGTACACACAAATTATGTTAAAAGTTGAACTTCTTTGGAGAGTGATAAAAACAATTACTTAAATGTTGAAATGTTTTTATTCGCAATACAGCTAAACCATGTATGCAAAAAAGGATGCTTTCAAGCTTGCAAAAACATAAAATTAAAAAACTGTTTTATAAGTTTTAAAAGAAATTCTGAAACACTTCGATTTTTCAACATCTTGAGATAATTACACAAAATAAAGTTTTAAGTATTTCAGATATAAGTTTGGAAGCTTTGTTATTATCTTTCCCAAATTTAACAGGTGATAACGAAGAAAAAATTGTATCCCAATGGAAACTATTAAGATTTTGAAACATTATTTTAGACAGTTATATAAGTACAGCTGAGTTTTGGGATAATGTGTCCAAACATAAAAATGCAATAAATGAAGTTTTTCGAAAAACAAATTTATTTTGTTCAAAACTTAATGTCTTTTTTACATAGTTCAGCTGCTACAGAACGATTTTTTTCGCAGCTTAAATAAAAGGTAAATTTAGAAATAAACTTGAGTTCCAAACAATTAACAATGTAATTAAATCAAAATAATTGCACAAAAATTAAAATGATTCCCATTATGTCTGTCCTGCCAAAACTTTGTTTTAAAAACTTATAAAATTTTGTTTTTCTCAACATAGAATGAATTTTAAAAATCGCTTTTTATATATATTTTTAGTTCTATTCTTTTTGCTTTTATTATATTTATATCAAAGACACCCACGCAAACCCCTCTGTATTCTGTGTGCACACACACAATCTCAACTAGACTCTCACAAAGAGAACAAAACATATAAAATTTTTAATCAGTAGCATGCCAACTTTTAACAAAGCAGGTTTATGTCGCATTGTGTAATAAAATAAGTACACTGAAAATATTCAACCATAACCAAACATTTTGTCAGTTTGAAATAATATTTATTATTTAAATATACAAAATATTTTTTATTAGTTTTTGTATTAGATTAATATAAATCACGTTATATTTATATGTTTTATTTTAACAAAAAATGATATACGGGTACGCATGCATGAATAGTTTATTTGCATATTATTAAATTAGAGCATACTAAATTAGTGTTAATAGTTCAGAATTAAAAATAAATTACCGTAATTATGGTTGAAAAAAAAAACTTTACACAAAAGGATCTTATGAGAGTTATGAGCATTTTTTCATAAGAACCGCTTGTACGGAATTTTCACAACATACACATACATATGTTACAATTCATAACTTTCTTAATTCTAAGAATCATAAGAAAAGTAATTTAATTATACATTAACTTAATATTGTACAAAAACATTTTGTATGAAATTTTCAGAACCATCAATATTCACATGCTACCATTTTTTGCTACTTTTTAACTCTATCTTTTGTATTTACTAATGTTAAACAATGTGATTTTTTTCAGCGCAAAACAACAATACATTCTCATTTTATTCAGTTTTAACAACTTTCTCTTATTAATAATAATAATAATTTATTGCTATATAACTGGGAAATATTAATTATGTTAAATAAAAGAATTTTTTTTTTTTCAAAGAAACAAAAGCTTTAAATTTTAATTCTTAAATTAATAAGTTTTTCATTGTTTTTAATTCAATAATAATAATCTAAAAACTTAATTTAAAACTCAATCTAAAAACAAATTTGTAATATGCATATTTCAAATGAATAAAAACTGATATTTTTTAGTTGTTTTAACATAACTGCTGACCCCACCATGGTCCCACTCTGAAATTTTTATGGTAAACTAACCAAGCCACATTAAAAAATATATGTAAATTTTGAAAAATTAAAAAGGCACAATCTTAAAGATTTTTATAAAACTTTTTGTTAAATATAACAAAAAAAAAAAAAAATCGTTAAAATTTTTTTTCATTATATCAAATTAAAGCGTTTGAAATCTCCTTTAAAATGAGCTATCACTGATTTTTCTAGCTAAAAATCTATACTGAACTGTATAGCTAAAAATCTATAAGATTAAAGTTTTTTAAAATTATATTTGGATTTAGAGAGTCAAGGAATATAAATAAAAAAGTTTCAATAAAATCCGAAGTAATCATTTTGAGTGGCTTGTTGATTTGTAGTGGAATTTCCCTAAATCAAAATAGTTTTTAATTTTGGTTAGTTTTTTTCACATTTGGTAACATTTTTAAGAATATTTGGTTGTGGCAACACTGGTTTGTGCCTTGATAAGTGCGGTCGCGCTTTTTTTAAGCTCACCATTAACAAAAAAACAAAAACAAATTGTGTGAATAAATTCAACCAAAAGTAAAACACAAACTTGTTTTAATACAACAACAAAGTTGTCTGTAATTTTTTTTTTCTCTTTTTCCATTATTTTTTTACAACAGCATTATTGTATTGCTACTTTAAAAATAAAACAAAAACAATAGGGTCTAATGAGCCTCTTTAATTTAAGTAACAAAAATGTTGAGAATTTTGATTTAAATAAAAACAGAAAATAATTTGTGTATAAATGCTACGCCAGTTTTACGTTCTCAATCTTGTTCATCGCTTTTGCTAAACGATGACAATAAAATAACTACAAACAAGTCGCCTTCTGAACATAGTGTTACCAAAACTAATATGGATAGTGTAGAAAAACCTAAGACGCAAGTGGGAATGGACAGATACATAACTGTATTGAAAAAAGGTCGAAGCCCTAAATATTCGCAGCTTGTACCAATGTCTAAAGTACATAAAGATAAGAACTCTAACGGAATAAGTTTCCACAATCGTTTTGCTATCCTAGATAGTGAAACAATTGAACCTAAAACGGCACCCAGGTCGTTCGAACCACTTCCAATTTATTTAAGGGAGAAAAACACGAGCGACTTAATAAAGAAGTTAATTTCAGTTATTGGTGAGTACTCATTTTATGTAATTCCCATCAAGCATGGCAACATTGATGAAACAAAAATACAATTTATTGATGAAAACAGTTATCGTAAAGCAGTTAACGAGTTTGAAAACTGCAAAAAGAACTTTTATACCCATTAACTGAAGAGTAGAAAAGGTCTACAGATAGTTATTAGAGGTGTAGACTCATATGTTGATCCAGTTGAAATTAGAGATGGACTCCAAAAAGGAGGCCAAGGATTTAAGGTAAGGTAAGAAATCGAGAACGTGTCCCCCCACCCTCAACCTCTATTTCGCGTTGAACTGGAACCTGGAGATATGAGATTAAAAAAACGAAACGCACCCTATTTATAATTTTAGTTATCTGTTGCACCGCAAAATAAGCGTAGAGGTTTGCGCTGTATGTGGAGAGCTACATTGTTCCGCCCAATGCGACAAAGCAAGGGATGACTCGAAAGTTAAAAAATGTAACAATTGCGGTGGAAATCACACTGCTAACTACAGAGGTTGTCGAGGTTTTTCCATGGTAAGGAAAACCGCTCAATGCGACAAAGCAAGGGATGACTCGAAAGTTAAAAAATGTAGCAATTGCGGTGGAAATCACACTGCTAACTACAGAGGCTGTCCAGTTTTTTCCAGAGATTGTAATGATTATGAGTTTTATTTTAAAAATTGGGTTTTAATGATTATTTCTTGATTTTTATTTTCTACTCAAAGAATTATTCTCTGAGCTTTATTTAATGCTTAGAACATAACGATTATGTATTAAGTTTTATTTTCTGCTCAGATAAAAAAATTATTGTCTGAGTTTTATTCTTTGCTCGCCATTTTATGATTGATGTTTAAGTTTTATTTTCTGATTGAAGAATAAAAATTACTCTCTAAGTTTTATTTTCCGATTGAAGAATAAAAAATACTCTCTGAGTTTTATTTTCTGATTGAAGAATAAAAATTACTTTTTGAGTTTTATATTTCACTTAGAAAATAAGGATTATTTTCCAAGTTTTATATTTGGCTTAGAAAATAAAAATTATTTCTTGAGTTTTATTTTTTACTTAAAAATAAAAATTATTTCTTTCTTTTGTTAATTTGGACATATGTAAGTATATAAATAGTACTTTTTGGAACTTTTTTACTGAAACACATATCTCACTGAAACCCTATCTCAAATAACGATACTAATATTATTTCTATGTGTTTCAGTAAAAAAGTTTCATAAAAGTACCAAAGTACACGTTTTATCCCCCAAATATTGAAATGAAGAAAAAGTACCAAACACTAGTTTGATACTTTTACTATATCAAAAGTTTCAAAAAGTACTATTTATATACTTAAATATTTCCAAATTAACAAAAGAAATAATTTTTATTTTTAAGTAAAAAATACAACTCAAGAAATAATTTTTATTTTCTAAGCGAAATATATTCAAAGAATCTAACTAAGTACATCAACACACGAAAACTCCAGTTTTCAAAATTATCTCCACGGAATTGTAAGATACCATGGAATGATTCGCGCTTGCTATCGCCCATAACCTCTTATAATTTATAGATTGCAGATTACAAAAAAAAAAAATTAAAATGAATATTTTATTGTGGAAAATATTTAAAGAATAATGAAAAATTACATATATTATAAAACTTAAAAGTCACAACTCATGCGGTTGAAAATATAATTATAATATAAAACAAGTAATTTAGAAACAAGTGAAATACAACACTATTCAACTTATATCTTGGACAACTTCCTGCCCCACCACAAGATATCAAGATGGTGTCTTATGCAGATGATTGCACCATCTATTCATCTGGTATTAACATCCAAGACATAAGTGCTAAAATTACTCAATATTTGGCCACCATCTCACAATTTATACAGGAACGTAGACTTCAGCTATCACCCTCAAAGTTTTCGGTGTCTCTTTTCACTTCCTGGACTAAAGAAGTAAGGATGGAATTAGATATCTCTATCGAAGGCCGACGTATCCCTACGGTGCAAAACCCAAACATTTTAGGAGTGGTCTTCGACAGCCTCCGGAACTTCAGCTGGAGGCTGGGCAAGAAGTGAAAAAGAAAATTTATTTGCTGGACATTTGAAAAGGGATTTTACCCCAAATATATCGACTTATATAGCTGAGTTGCCAATCGTCGAGGCTAGTGCTGTAGAACCGCTAATACCATGTTTCCACGACAAAACGAAGCACTTGCTTCGCTCTCTGATTCATGATTGCTAATCATATCGGTTCCACGACGCATACGTGCTTCATTTAGTTTGGATTTTAAAATTTGCAGCACGATTTTGTTTTTTTTTACCACTTGGTATACTTTTGTTTGTGTTTTATTTATCAATTTTAAGTTGTATTTTATTTGTTTGTTTTTTTTTCTATACAACAACACTTATAATTTTATTTTGTTCTTCGTTTACATTTTTATATAAGCAAAGAGAGCTAGTTCAGATAAACTACCGAAAATAGTTAGAGAAGGGACAAATTATTCATGCTTCGCAACTAGATTCAAACTGAATCAAAAACAAAACAAAGTTCTTCGCTCTTAAAATTTTGTATGGCGAAGCACGTTGATTCAAACATGATTGGAGTGTGAAGCACGAATGAGAGAGCTAGGCATGAATATTCGGCTCCATGGAAACGTGCTATAAGATTTGCATTTGGTGATATTGAAAAGGCAATAACGGATTTAAACACCCATATAGCTCTAAGAATCAGTCTTTATATTTTTAATGCCATTTTACGTCTTGAGTACTTTCCCACAGAGTGGAAGATGTCCTTGATTACCATAATTCCCACACGAGGAAAAGACCACACAAAAATTTAATCATACAGACCTATAAGCCTTTTATCTAATATGTCAAAGCTGTTTGAGAGGATGTTAATAACTAAGCTGAACCCTATTCTAAGCTCCACACCATCAAGTTGTAAGATCGAACAAACTCACAGGTTAGTCAATGTTGTTAAGAAGACTTTTGAAGAGAGAAAATACTGCTCTGCGCTTTTTACCGACGTTTGTCAAGCATTCGAAAGGGTATGGCATGAAGGCCTAATATATAAGCTAAAACTGTATATAAACTGCTAGTTAGTTATTTAACCGAACGAAAATTTATTGTGAAAGAAGGAGATTTTTTGAGCTCACCCCAGCCAATTGAAGCCGGAGTTCCCCAAGGTAGTATATTGGGGCCCTTTTAATACTTATTGTATACTTCAGACATGCCAACTAGTAAATGAGTTCACACATCGATATTTGCTAACGACACAGCTTTTTTGAGCATTCACGAAAGATCCGAAGTATCATCACGATATTTATAAGACCACATATTCAATTTAGAAAAATGGTTGAAGAAATGGAAAATAAAAGTGAATGAACAAAAATGTACTCACATAACTTTTACACTGCGTAGAGAATCTTGCCCATCTATTCGGATAAAAAACCAAACCATACCTTAGCTTTCAGACCTCAAATATCTCAGCATAAATCTTGACCGCCGCCTTACATGGTAACGCCACAAACAAAGTTAAGACAAATGAAGTTGGAAGCAATCCAACTAAACTGTCTTATTGGCAGAAATTCTACTCTAGCTTTAGATTGCAAACTTTTATTATACAGTCAATTCTAAAACCAATATGGTATTATGGCATTCAATTATGGATCACTGCCTCAGCTAGCAACGAAGAAAAAATTGAAAGTAGCCAAAATAAGATTTTTCGTATAATTACATCTGCTCCTTGGTATATAAAAAACTCGAACATCCATAAAGATCTAAACGTGCCTTCAGTTAAAGCAGAAATAGCGAACTTGCCATAAGGTATTTAAAGAAGCTTGAAAGTCATCCGAATCCACTGGCCCGTGACACACTAAATGAACCTGGTTACAATCGACTAAGAAGGAGGAACACTGCTTCTCTCATCCGTACATCAAAGGGATAACCCGCAAATTACAGTAACCGTGAAACAGTTTTGCTCCAACTGTGATATTAGTTTAACATATTTTTAGCTGTGATATAATTTTTAAGTTTGTTTTTTGTGTTCCTTTTTTTTTGAATATTTTATGTTTTATGTTATGTTATGTAAACCTTATATTGTTCAAAATAAAGAGAACAATTGACGAGAAAACTATATATTTAATAAAACTTATCCCTGATGAAGCTGGAAAATACCAGCGAAACGTTGGATAGTAAAATGAAATAATAGTTTTTTATTTTTACAACCGAACAGAGTTTATCTCTAAACAATATAAAAAATAAGGGCAATTAAAAATTATAAATACATTTTTTTTGTCCAGGGAGTAACCCCCCCCCCCTCTATTTCGATACGAAAGAAAAATGGTACGAAATCGAACGATTTGTACTCTTTAAAGCGTTCGCGCATTTTTCCTTCGCATATCTTTTTCGCAAAGATGGCAGCACCACACTCTGTAATGCGAAAGCGTATGTCGTATTCGTTCGATAACCCCAAATATTTTGCGATAATAAAAGAGCAAGCGCAAAGGAAGAAAACATGTAATTACTTTAAAAATGTATTTTAATTGATATCTAAATTGTTATTTTTAGGGAAATCAAAGCCAAATAGTTACAAATAAAACAACGACAGTTTTAATTTTAGTAGATAGTGATTTGGCCATGAAACAGTTGCTGCGAGTTAATACCTAACCAGCCGGAAGCAAAATGTAGCACAAAATATTTAGACAATCTGATGGAGATCCTGTAATGGATATATCTGGTTAAAAAGTTTTTTTATTATGCTATTATATATGTAAAATATGATACTATTTGCGTGGATTTCCTGCAGAACTTTCAGTAACGGAAAAAGTTAAAATAAAGCTATATGAAAAAAATTCTATAACAGATTTAATATACCAGCGTTTTTATTTATGGAAAGTATATCGAACCTATCTGCTTGGAACTCGTTTCAAGTTAATTTACGTCTTTAAACCATAATTCATCAATATTTATATGTAAATTCAACCGGCTTAACTTTTGTTTACATATTTTAAACTGTTAATGTTGCCACTTTTTCAAAAATTTTGCGAAAGGTGTTGCGAAAGTCATAGAGAGCATCAATTTGCCCTCTTAAAGCATTGAGCTTTCGACTCGAAATTGCTTTCGCATCGCAATAGAGAGTAACCCCCCAGCAATGTATATTTAGGCTTAAGATATGAGTAATTATTGATAGTTCAATTATATTGAAGATACAATAAATAACAATTGCGAAAAAAAAGTTTTTAAATAAATACATAGTAAGAAATTTTTAAATATACATATTTAAAATATTGAGTATTTTAAATTGTATTAGTCTATTATAAAAAAAGTTGCCATTTGCTATTGTTAAGTCAATTGTAAAGTTTGAACACAATTAGAGTAGGGTAAGAGGAGCCGCAAAGCCAAATCCCGCAGATCCAAACATGTTTATTAAAATTTAGCAAAATTCAATACATTTGGATCTGCAAATACTGTGTTATAGAAATAAAAGAACTATTCCAAGTACATTAAATAAGTTTTAGTCAAAGAAAAATCATTACGATATCATATCTACCGCCATCTTATTACAACAATGGAAAAAGAAATAAATTTAAAAAAATATATATTTTTCATGTTTTTGTTCCCAATTTAGGTATTAAAACGTGAAAAAAGGTTATAAAATGACCATGTATAAAAAATGTTTATGTTTTGCATTATTTTAGGATTAGTTTTAAAGAAATTCAAATAATAATACATATTAAAAACCACAAATAAAATAAAAAATATAACTATATAAAATGTAAAATGTGTTCAAGGCTTCTGCGGCACTTCAAGATGTGGTTTTATCACAATAGAAATTTGAAGAATAACTTCTCACATAAAATAACAAATTTTTATTGCTATTAGAGCATAATACAAAAAAATGGCCATATACATAAATTAAAATAAGTCGTGTGAGGAAAAAATCATTATTCATTTAGCTGCGTAGCCTCTGCTAAATGAAAACAAATTCCGTTGGCTACAATCGTCTCCGTTTAAGGGCTTTTCACACTATAATACAAGTATTAATACTTTTGAGGAAAATGAAACCCTGATATGATGAGTTGTTATTATTTTTCTGAAAATTTTCAAACAGCAATTAGATTAGAGTTGCATTTTTTTCAAAAGTATTAATACTTGTGTTATAATTAATGATATTGAAGACGACAGCTACATCGTAAACTCAACAACAACGGTGGTCGTGTAGCCATGTAGCTTTGCAAACTTCAAAATAATCGCTTACCTATAAACGTGTGTATTTTTTTTTGACAGTTTGTAGTAGGTATCCTGATGTTGTATATTTGTTTAATGCATCTATGTTTTAAAACAGAGATCTCGTCTATTCAAGAGTCAAACGCATTTAAAAAAATATTTTACTGTATAAACATATAATCTTACTATTACAAATATGTTATGTTACACTGATGATTTTAATTTTCAAAAAAAATATTGAAAATTTTGTATACCTATTTCGAAAATTGTTTGTAAAGATTTTTCGAAAATTTGTTGAAAAAGTTTACTGTATAAATGTCTTTTTGAAAATGTTTTGTAAATAGTTTTTAAAAAGTTTTTTTTTAATATTTTTTTTTTTAAATTTAAATGAATTCTTTTTAATTTAGGACCTGTCTTCAATCTATATTAGAGTTAGAATTGTTAGACTAAATAAAAAAAAATCCTTAAAAATTTCCTCATATTGCCCCCACATGTGCCTTTTAACTGCTCCCGTTTACACCCTGTGTGTTCATTGGTTATCTCTATGTGTATTGCTTTCCACAAAGGTATTTAATACAAATCAAAGAAGAAAAACCCTACCAACCTAAAACCTAACAAAAATCGCACCTCGCAGTGGGTTATTGATCCCCCGATATCTCTATGCACTCCTTGCGATATACCTGTTGCCGTCTAATATTTATTTGAATGAGAATCATTAAAGCCGAAAAAAAAATTAATAAAACGTAAAAAAATATAGGTGGGTTTTTGCCCGCAGCCTCCAAAAGAATGATCCTATGTTGCCTGACAGATTGCTGTGCTTAAATTTTTTGTATCTCTTCTGGTGCATTGGCAAACGACATTTCAACGTCAACACGACAGATGGACATCGCTCAATCAACGCATAAGGATACAGAATATATGTATATACTTTATGGGGTCCGAAATGAATATTGTAGAAATTAAACACGGAATGCCAAACATAGTAGTGTAGTGAAGGGTATAATAACAAACAACCGGGAAGTTTTAATTTGTGGTAGACTTCGTTCTCACCAACTGACGAAAGATGATTGAATATGATGTTCTCATATTCCTTTTGAGTTTGGTTGGTTAAAGAGATGATGTTTACAACTTAACACCACCCAAAGTAGATGAAGACTGATGTAGCAATTCAGAAAATGCATTACATTCTGCTAGTGTCTAAAATAAAATTTTCAGATTTTTTTCTTCAAAATTGATCACCTAATTTGTATGAAAAAACTATTCTCTCAACTTAGAGAGAATAAGAAGAACTTAAGCCTGACTTCAAAGTTTCATCTGCATATATTTAAACTTAATTAATAATATGTTCTTAGACCAATAAATTTAACACGTTGACGCTGTTTAATCAGTTATTGCTTCCATAAAACATGTTTCTTTTTTCGATGTAAAATATTAAGAATATAATATGTATGTAGCACTCCAATTGAGGTCCTTTGTATTTACAAGCACCCACAATGGGCGCAAGATAGTTCCTATGACCTATATATTAACTTTTAGCTTTTCTTGACAAAATGTGAGTTGTCAAAACTTTGACAACTGAATTTATTAGTTTAAGTAAAAAAGAAATCTAATTTATATCACTTAAAAAAAAACTAACGAAATGTTTAAAACGAAAAGCTTAAAATTGAGACGTTTTCTTAGGCACGATTATATTTTAATATTTTCGAAGTCAAGCAAAAATATAGTTTATGCCAAAGAGGCGTACCAAACAAATATTTATACTTAATGTACGAGGGCAGAAATATTTTAAATTTGAAGGGTTTAATGATTACCTTTTCCTGCAGATTGGTCCTTTGAATCACGCCACGCTATGAATGTTTCTTGTGGTATAACATCTGCATCGTTAAGTTCACCAAAAATAACTCGCAAGAGACCTGTGTAAATAATTGTATTAAAAAATTTATATTAAACACAATGATCACGCAAAATGTTTGGAACAAGTATAATTGAGCGTAACTACTCCAATAAAAAAAGTAGAACTTTTCATTAAAACTGTGAATCTGCATTACATATCAGGAGAATATATGTAAAAGCTAATAACTTGAAAAATATGAGTAACCGCCGATTTTTGTACTTCATATACATATTTCTCTTATTTTTTATTTTTATATTAGCCTGTGTTCCTTATTATTTAATTGGAATAGCTTCGCTAAACTAGACTTAATTTTTGAAATTTATTTATTTACAAGTTTTAGATACATAATTAATTATGTAAATAAAAGGAAAAAGGTACCAACGACAGAGGTTTTGAAATTATATTTTATTATTGAAGCAAATAAAAACTTGACAATGACTTATAAATGAGGAAATAAATTTAATTTATTTTATGACTAAGCTGTACATACCTCTTGGATGCTCCAGACTATGCACCAATAATTGTATGGCATATAGACATTCCAGTTCTAAAAATTCCTTAGAGTCTAAGTAACGTAACAGCACAGGTATGCAAATCGTTCTGAAGCACAATACATCTAAACTATAATCATTGGAATCTTTTATAGCAAAGCTAGTTAATATCGTCGTCAAACATTTAATAAAACTTTTATCGACATCAACAATATTTCCCTGAAAATATAAATATGTAATTAAACAAAAAAATTTAATATTATTTAATTCAAATTTAATGCTAAAATAATTGTTAGTTTGATCAGAAATTTAATTATAATTACATTGATATAATCAATGATATCGTCAGCGTTTGAGTCTTCCTTTAATAATTGCTCTATATGTTCTACTATGCGTTTGTTACGTTTTTCCTTAGGTTCCTTGGTATCGACCTCTGGTTGGTTATTTTCGTTTTCAACATATTCAAATTTCTAAATATAATCAGAAAAGAAAAAGAGTGTAATTACAGCCAGTAGGTTTCTCCTCTTTACTTACATTTGCTTGAATAAATTTGGCTACTTCATTTTCATTTATAAAACTTTTCCACTTCATATGATTTTTCTTCCATAAATTGCGTGTAAAACTGGGACCCACCTCTCGTGTGCAGTATTGTAAAAATGTTTTAAGGAATTTTAAGCTAAAACTAGGGCCGCCGCTTTCGCGAAGTTGAGAGTTCCATAGGTCATTTACAGTTATTAGTTTCTTAACAATTAAGGGTCCTAGCATGCAAGTACACAAAGTAAATTTATTAGTTATTATAAAATTGATCTATTTCCAAAAGAAATAAAAAATAATGTTCTTACCAGTGAATTCAAAAATGTACAACCATAGTTCAGGGATGTCGACAATTAGATCACTGGCTGTAGCGGCAAAATTGTCGTACGCCAAGCGGAAATGTTCGATGGAAATGTATTTCTTTTCAATTAAATACGCTATAACATTAGCCAGGTGCCGTCTACACATTGGACCAACATTTGCTAAATGTAAATAATCCGTAAGTATGTAATAGATCAGACCACATAATTGATCTTCTTTTAATTTCTTAATGCAGGAAACTGTTGTGTTATCTATACTTTTCGAGTTAGCAGCATTTTCTACCATTTCAATGACAACAGCCTTAATTAACTTTAAATCCAATTCAGATGGTACTCCGAAAACTGCTCGCGGCGCAGACAATGGCTGAGTAGGTTCAATTACAGTAGAGTTAAAGTGTTGCTGCTGTTGTTGTGGATTATGTGTTGTATTAGGAGCAGAGTAAAAAGGTTGATGCTGTGAGTCACGGTATAAACTAGAACCTGATGTGCCACCACCACCACCTGTCATGCCTGACATTTTCGATGAGGTCATTCTAGATAACGAGGACGACGACATCGGCTGCTGATATTTCGAATGACTAGAAGACTTTTGCATATTTGATGAATTACCGCCACCCATACCACGAACTGACTGGCTGCCGCGAGAAGATGAATTTTCTCGCGATGCCTGGGTAGAACCAGTTCTTGAGAGTAACCCTAAAATAGAGTTATTGTTAAAATTTTTTGGTTCAAACTAACTGATTATTCGTTTACACTTACTTTCATGATCATAGCGATCTCGTTCTAGGGAACCTTTGTTATATGAACCCTTGTTGCGAGGACCACTACGATCTCGATCAGAATTTCGGTTTGAATCCAAGGACAATGCGGCAAATGAATTTGATGGAGTTGATGTTGGTTGTGATGATGCGTTATTCCATTGGAATAAGGCGGCACCACCCATTTTCTTATTATTCATATCAACAGCCTATAAAGATTATTGAAATTAAATTAAATTTAAATATATGACTGTAATTTTTCTTAGCTATAAAAATTGTTTATTGTTTCTAAAAGTTGGGTTTGACAATTGAGCCGATCTACGGGAAAATAGAAACCATTTCGAAATTCTCTTTTACATTTTCGGTGACTGCTTGAATGAAATATTTCTCTGGCAAAATACTAGAGTATCCACTCAATTAATCATAGAATTTTAAGTCAATTAATTGTTTGATTACGAAAAATTGCAATTTCGATTAAAAGATAATTCGGACAGATTATATCGGTTAATCGACAAATCGACTAAAATTAATTTCTATTATGATCTCAATTTTTTTACTTCATATCTGTTCGTGTAAGAATAAATTCAAACTAGACGTGTTTAGTAAACATATAGAGAACACTAATACATATAACCCATGTATTTTTTCGCAAATCGAATATGACATTTTTCCCAATTTTTTTCATTCAGTTTATGAGCATCGTAATAAAAAATATGAACATACTCAACGCGTGTTTTTAGAATTTTTACTATTTATATGCTACATAATTTAAATCTTGTTAGTAATGTATAGTTTATCTTAATAGATAAACTGTAAAATGCCCTGTATCTAAGTATTAGTTACTACAAGGATTCCTTACATATCCCATAACATACGAGTATTTACATAAGTGCGTTTGAAGTGCAAAACCGTACAATTACAAAATAAATTCTAACTTAATTATCGAGCATACTAACGAGAACCTTCATCGTTGTAGTTAAACACTTCTCGGGAATCGAACCCACAACCCTCAGACCCATAGACTAGCATACTACCTACTAGCCTACTGGGCACCTAATTCATATTTTATATTACCGAATAGCTATGAAATAATTTCATACTATTTATGCTCAATATTTTTTCCGCGTATTGGAAGGTGAAATGAGAATATCAAATTAAAATAATTTTCTAACTGAAGTAAACAAATAAAAAATCGATTAATCGAGGAAAATTTAAATTGCAAATTCGATTAATTATTTGCTCGAATAGAATCAAAACGCGATTAGATGGATACTCTACTAAACACTGAGCAGTCATTCAAACAGACATTTACAAATAAACCAATGTGTTCTTATGTACACAACACAATCTCAAAAGAGGCTTTCAAAAAAGAGATAAAAATACATAAAACTTTCAGCCGCTAACATGCAAACGTGTTAAACAAAGCTGGTTTTTGTCGCTTTGTTTTATGAAAATGGTATACTGTAAATTTTTAACAGTATCAAATCATACAATTAGAAATACACTTATTTACATATATCTGAATTCAGTCACACATATTTGGACCGAAACCGCAGGAAACGACGCATGTTTTGCACCCAGTGGTAAAGACCACCGTTAAGAGGTTAAGACAAGAAGCCAGGAATCACGATTAAATTTTTTTAAAGCTACAAAATGATCCGAAAACATAAAAGATATTTATAAATATAAATAAAACACAAAAATAATTATGCGGTGAATACGTTGATGAAGTAAAATTCTCTTTGCAAAGTGTGATGGGTCGAGAACAACAAAGAAATTTTGAAAAAGAGGCCATAGAACACTCTGGCTCGTATGAAATGCACATTCCATTTGACACATATTATTTGGTTATGGTATCATAATGTTCAATTGATTGAAATGCAAATAAATTAAACAAATAATAATTTACTTACCATTCCAACAAGTTTACTGGAATCAACAAGCAGTGAACGATTTCCTTTTCCAGTTTGTACATGCCACGCATCATCATTATTTGAATTACCCGATTGACTGTGACTACTGCCACCAATTCCACCACCCTGTTGTCGTTTAAGACTGCCAGTGTCCCCACGTTGGCTATGGCTGCCTCCGTAATTTCGTCCGTCATTGCGACCGACACGGTCGTCACGTTTACCGGAAACGCCGCCACTAGGCAATGAGTTCATATAGTGATACGGATTACTTAATTGTTCATTATTCGCCTCTTTTTCGATCTGTTCCATAGTTTTAGGAGCTTCATTGCGTGTCGATTGCCACTTCTTTTTGCGTAAATCAATAACATCTTGCAACATAAATCGAACACGCGATGATATTTTTGAACCTTCATTTCTTGAAGCAATTTGTTGCATGCGGTGTATTACGCTATCCAATGAGTATTTGCGTTTATCCTCTTTGGAAATTTGTGTTTGCTCAAATTTCTGACCGACTGTAGTTAAAAGTTTACACAAGCATTCCAGCATATCCTCATTGTTCGGATCTTTAAGTAATGCTTCGATACAAGTGAAAATGATTTTGCCAGTAAGTATAGAAATCTTAAATAGTTCTCCAATGAAACGGACTGTACCGCCAGAACGACGTCGTATTTTACGCTCTTCTTCATCCAATAAAGCTTCTAGTTCCACCTTTTCATTGGTATCTTTACAGTTGCTGATCTTTTCTCTTATGGGCTTAAGCTTTTCTTCTTTTGCACTACTTTTTGTTACATTCTGAGTAAATTCCTTTTCCGTTTTGTCCAATAGAGAATTTCGGAATAATGCGAGATTAGATTTTGTACCACTTTCCATGCGTTCATCGCGAGCTCTTACTTCGCTAATTAAGCGGTGGCATAAACTAGCGTATGAAACTGAAAAGTTCGGCTCGTCGATAGCTTTTTCAAAAACTAAAATCATTACAGCTTCCATTTTGTCCATGGTGTCTATTTTTAGTTTAATTATTTCCTCCATGAGTGGTTCAAATTTTTCAGGCGTAAGTTTATTTAATATACCTCGTACACGCCGTATCAGTTCTTCTTTTTCACGATGGGCCTTTTGTTCCGGATCAACTTGAGTATCAGTAGATTTTACTAACACTCTGGGACGCCATGCGTTATCAGCTTCGTTTAATTTCACTTCTTGATTCAGCGATAGATTTAAATATATAACAGATTTACCGCTATTACGATTATGATGACTACTATCAGCACCTCCTCGACCAGATAATGAACTTTGTTTCATATAGTTTTGGTAGTTGCCATCTCCACCACTACTTCCTCTAGCTCCGCCGAATCCACCAACCATGGATTGTACCTTTTTATTTCCGCGATATGCAAATGCTGGCATTAAATTTGTTTGTGAAAATATTGATGTGTTTTTCACTTCGGGCTGTATGCGTGATGCTTTTGCTTCACGTAGCTGAATCAGTTGTTCACGATTGTATTGTTTCTTACCACTAGGATTCGAAGGGGACCATTGTCCTTCATTGTAATTAATTAATGATTCGAAGGGTGGCTTGTTATTATTAGTAGCCACGTCATCAATCGTCATATTGCTGCTGTCACTAGGATCATCTTCTTTCTTTCCCAGGCATTCTGTTCTATTCTCACAGTCATTACCAGTTTCAGTTTTCGTATTTTCATTTTTAGTAGTAGTGGATATAACATCATTTTTAGGTGTTTTTAATATTGCTTTTGTTGAACCGTTTTCGATTTTGTCTTTATTTTCTAATTCGCTTTTCGGTAAAATGTTGACTTTATCCGTTTCGTCTCGAATTTGCTCCTTCGAACTTGTTGCCTTAATAGTGATACTACTTGATTTTCTTATCTCAGTAGTACCAGTTTCTCTTTTTCCTATGCCATCTACAGTTTTACTTTTTTCAATAACGTCATTCTTTTTGACTGATCTATCATCGTCATTATCATCATTTTTGATAGTTACTGTTGTATTAGTAGAAAAAACATTTATTACTTTATTTACATTATTGCTCTTTTGATTGTTATTGTTGTTGTTGACAAGATCATTGTTAATTATTACGTTGTTTGTTGATTTAGTCAAAGTTGTTGTTGTTTCTGTTGTTGCTGCTATAGATAGATTATTTCCATTTGTAGCATTTAAATATGGAGTTTCTCGCTGCTCCTGCTCTTGTGTTTTCTGTTGTTGCTCATTATTATTAACAATTTGTTTTGTTTGTTGAGGTAATGGTAAATTTTCTTTTGCGCCTAGTTGCATAGTTTTTACGGATTCGGTTATATTATGGATAGTAGTTTTTGCTTGTTCAATAGCACCAAAATAATCTGATATACAACTCTCTTTGCTTTCCTTTTGTTTACTAATAGTATTATCACTTAAAATTTTTATAGACGACTGCGACTTTGATGAAATATTTCCCTCTTGTTGTTTGTCTTTTAATGGTTCTTGTTGTGGCACTTGTTGGTTAATATAATTTGTTGGAAGCGATTCTTGAACACAATTGGAATTTGCGGTAGAAGCTGCTGATATATCGATTACTTGTTTTACGCTTTCTTCGGTTTTGCCTACAAACAAAGAAAACATTCAAATTTTAATAAAACAAAAATATGCCTGAAAATGTATTTATGGCATAATCATATATTTTCATATTCCACGTTATAATATCTACATACATTTTTACTTGTTAAATATTAGAGTATCTACTCGATTAATCATCGCATCCTGGAATTTTAAATCGATTAATTGTTCGAGTAAGAAAAATTGCAAATTTCGATTAGAAAATAACTCGAACAACAATCAAAAAGTCGGGAGCTTGTTATGTGATTTTAATGAACTTTTAAGTGCTGAATCCAAATCTGTTCACAGATTTTTCGAGATATTATTATTTAAATAAAATAAAAATATTAGATACATATGTAGTAAACGTGAGCGCAAGATGTTTAAAAGTGTACAGTATTGCATGTTTTTGAAACGCAAATATTGATTGCATGTGTAGTGGAATATTACTAAACAGTAAATACAAAGAACAAGAGAGTAAAACAGTGCAAAAATCAGTGCACCTGATTTGACCGGATAGTTATATCAAGTGCAATAAATATGCTGAGCATTTCATATAGTTCAATTTACTTAAATTTTCTTGAGAGTAAAATCTCTGATTTTTGAGAGAAAAAATTAAATTAGATTTTTTTGTTCATCAATAAAAGTTAAAAAAAAAAAATCAATCTACTACAGTTTTCTATTTTCAACCACTCAACGCGCAAATTAATATAAAATAACTAAAATACAAAGTACAAACCCTTGCTTTTAACATCATACATTTACATACATGTTGTCTGCTATAACAGTATTTCATATCAAGAGACACTATTGAAACAAAATATTCACTACTGAAATTTTATTTCAAACAACAACAAATATTGCATTGGTTGGAGGAAGAGCAAATGCTATTGTATGTTTTTATTTAAGCACAACAATATTTGTATACACATGAAATCAAGTGCAAGAAAAAAGAGACCAATTCATTATTGAACATTATGAAGTTAGTCTAACAAGACGTTTTATGCTCACGTTTAATATGTAGTTATTGTGATAACAATCGTCGGTAAAAAAAAACAAAGTCGGGAGCAAGAACTTTGTTATGTAATTTTAATTGAATTTTGTGTGCTGAATCTTCTATCACGTTGATTTTTTGAGATATTCTAATTTAAATAAAATACTGATATTTAAATATTTAATTTAAGGCAACCGTGAAACATACAATTTTTTTTGACTAGCACTGGCTGGACTTAACAAGTATATTTATATTTAGTTTAGATTGAAGATATGAGTAATTATTGTTACTTCAAATATAGTGACGATACAATAAATATAATATTAAACAAAAAAAAAATTAAAAGATTTTTATTATAACAAGAGTAAATAATCTTAATGTGTTACATAATGTTTGTCAAAGTAGGTACCTGCACTTAATTGTGAATGAAATCAACATTTGTGCATCGATTTTCATAATTTATGGCTTATTTTATTCCTAGTATACCTAGCTTTCCGAATAAGGATAATAGGAAAATATTTGCCGATTATGGTTTTCTACGAGTTTTTGAAGACAAAAAAAATAATTTTTTCATTAAAATAATTTTTTTCGCCACCAATTGTTTCGCTGGAAACAATTAAAAACGAAAAATATTAAAATTGAACAATTCGTTAAAGAGTTATTTAGAAATAAGTTAGCGTGCTCTCCTTGTTTAGGGGAAAATATTAGCCATGCCCATAAAAAAAATTTGTACGTAATACGCGAAAACTGAATATAAAAAAAATATATATATTTTATGTCACCGCCCACAAAAGGATGCGGGCGAAAATGTTATTTTAGAATCTCTGGGTCCAAGTTCAGGTTTTTGAACATTCGTTGACCTTAAAAGTTGCATTTGCTAAACGAAAGTGTGAAAAAATTTAAAACAAAATGGAATTTTTTAGAGGTAGGATTAGTTCTTCTAAGAGGAACTTTTTTCTCTCCTTGGTCTAATTTTTTTCAAGCCTTAACAGCCTAAGGTCATAAGATATTTTTCTACCAAGTTTGATTGATCTAGGGTTGCTCAATAATTTTGAGATCCAATATAAATTAAAAAAAGTTTTGTCCGGCTAGAATGCCAAAATAACCCTATGGGCAAGAACCACTTGATGGATTTGCCAGTACATCAGATTTTTGTAGAATGTGCGTGGATGAAGGGAAGTTGGAAACATTAGAGCACAAACTGTGTCACTGGCGGGTACAAGGCCGCAGGTTTAGATGGATAAAGATTTCAAGACGAGCTAAACGACAATGATCGTCTTCATCAGAGAAATCAGGGCGGTTACTGTGTACTTTGATTCGAAAGAAAAATCGTTCGAATTAGTATGACTTATACACAGTGTTTCGAAAATTATTTCTTTCGAATCGAAATACGCAGTAACCCCCCAGGTACGAAAAAAATTGTTGTTAACACCCATAAACCAAGGAATATTTGGACAGTTTCAGCAAATTTGTAAATTCATAATAAACATTACTATTTAAAAGGTTTTAACATGTATATATGTATTCTTTTTGTGTGATATTTACTACAGTATCCATTTAAGTGGGGTTTGATTTTATTCAAGCAAATCATTAATCGATTTTGCAATTAAAATTTTCGATTAAGGTTTTTAAATTATTCGAATAACTCTTCTTCCGAACATGTCATACCATGTTAAAACCTTTTAAATAGTAATGTTTATTATGAAAACTAATTTCATCAGTATATGAATATGTGTGCCTCGCCCCTATTAATTGTTCACTACCCTCACTCCATCTATGTAAGAATTGCAGCGAAAAAATATGCACAATGTAAAAAGCGAGGTAGTAATACACCCAAAATTTTAAGAATCGTACTTTTATAGCGCTTCAGATATGTTTTATGTATTTACTTTATATAAAAGCTTTATATAAAATTCTAAATTTATTTAAAACTCTAAAATTATTGTAGAGTTCTGTAAATAGTGTTTACAAAAATCAAAATTGCTGCCAAGTCTGCAGTAACATTGAATCAGTACTTTCACTACTTTTTCTCTATTTTTTTGGAAATTAGATATTTTTACGAAAAAATAAATTCTATATCTTAACCTAGATACTAAGGTACATCTCCATGAATTTTTTTCTTAATTTACGTGATGCGAACACAGATAGAAAGGCAGAAAGTTGCATTTTATTTTATATAGTATATAGATAATAATTTATTTATAATAGTAACAATCAATTCTAATTAAAATATTAAAAATTATTTTATTTAAAACAACTTAAAAACGTTTCATGACCGACAAAAAGGTGTCTTAACCGTATTTAACTAGGGAAGATGAGCAAATACAGGAAAAAAGTAAAATTTGCAAAAAAAAAAAAAAAAAAAAAAAAAAAAAAAAAACAATGGTGCAAAAACGCGAAACGTTTTTGTCTACAGTATAAATGTAGACAAAAAAGTAAACAAACAAAATATGTTTTTTTTAATTTCGATCGACCTTTTTTATCATGAAAATTTAAAACAATTTTTTTTAATAATACAAGTCAATTTAAAATCTTTATTCGTTTAGCTTCATTGCTAACTTCTTAAAATCGTAACAAGTCAATATAAGCGCAATTTGTTCAACTTTCATGATTTTAAAAGTCTCTCAAAAAGACAAAAAAAATTCAAATACTCGATGCAAAATTTTGTTATCTGTCGATATGCGTACTTAAATTTTTACATTTCTTAAATTTTATTTTTGGGCTAATGTCCGACTGTGCAAATGCCAGTGATCACACCTACAACGACTTGTAATAATGTTGTACAAATTTTAATGTTATGATGTCGTGTGTCCTTAGTAAGTGTAGATTCTTTTCTCTTTCTATATCTTTACCCTATAGGTTTCTTAGTTTATTAGAGAGCCTTAGAAACGTAGTTGGCTCTATAGTGATGGCAAAGTCAATTGCCGAAGTATTTTGAGAAATAAAATTTAAACTCTTTCCTTTAAGTTAGTCTTATTTCTGATTTTATTTAAATTTTGTCTCAGCTTATATACTATTTTAATTTATTCTATTTCTCCTATTCTATGTTATTCTATTTCTCCTACTCTGTGTTAACTAATTGCCCTACTTAAAATTATTCGTTTACAAAAATGCTTATATTCTACTTACTACGAAGTCAATATCATATATTAATTTACCATGCATTCTAGTGACGCATATCAATTGACACCAGTCACTTGAAATGCAAGTCATACTTTTTATACCCTTCACCACAGGTGGAAAGGGTATATCTAAGTTTGTCATTCCGTGTGTAATTTCTACAATATTCATTTCAGACCCCATAAAGTATATATATTCTGTATCCTTATACATAGAGAAGTTGATTAAGCGATGTCCGTCTGTCCGTCCGTCCGTCTGTCCTTTTAGTGTTGTAATGTCATTTGCCAAGGCACCAGAAGAGATACAATAAGCACACCAATCTGTCAGGCATAGTTTCGAAAATTTTGGTATTGCAATTCAGCAACATTAGATCATTCGTTTGGAGGCTGCGGGCCAAAAATCACACCCACCTATATTTTTTTCACGTTTTTTTTTTAATTTTTTTTTTGGCTTTAATGATTTTCTTTTGCCTTTTTTTGTGAAATAAATATTAGACTGCGACAGTTAGATCGCAAAGAGTGCATACAGATCTCGGGGGATCAATAACCCCCAGATTGGTAGGGTTTTTCTGCTTTGATTTGTATTAGAGACCTTAATAGAAAGCAATACACATAGAGGCAGCCAATAGACCCACAGGGTACCCACTGATAAATAGGAGCAGCTAAGAGGACCCCCCATGTGTCAATATGAAGATTTTTTTGTAAGGATTTCTTTTTGCTTTAGTCGGACCATTCTAACTCAATATAGATTGCAGAAAGGTCCTAAATTTAACAAAAAAATTTCAATAAAATTTAAAAAAAACTTACAAAACATTTTCAAAAAATATTTTACAGAAAAATATTCGAAAAATAAATGATGAATAAAATTTTACAAAAAATTTTCGAATAAAATTTTACAAAAAATTTTTACATTTGTCTTCTATTTCTTTAACTCATGAATAATGATTTTTTCTCATACGACTTTATTTAAGTAAAGAGTCAACAATATGGATAATGCTGTACATGTCTGTATAAATAAAATCACCGTGGTGATTTGTTTTGTTTACATTTCCATTGAACTTTTATTTTGGTTTGTTTTCATTTCCATGTACGTATTGTTGCGTATGCATGTTTATACTACATGCACTGCTCTCCTACCGTTTAAAAGAAAAAAAATAATTATACAATATTTTATTTAAATTTTTTGTCTTTCTTTGTGTGCATATATTAAACAACAAAACAATTAAAATATTTATATTTAAAATATTTTTAATCTATTTTTATGTATAGTTGGTTTGTTATCTTTTAAAATAGTGACATTTACATTTTCTGTGTTTATTGCTTCAAAAGGACCAATGTATTGGTTTTCACTTTTCTTTGCGTTTTCTTTTCTTAAAAATACTTTATCTCCTTTTTTATATCAATATTATTAGTATTCTTATCTTTAGTAATTTTCTGTTTTATTTTGTATTTCAATAAGTTTTTGTTTGCCATTTCATGTGCATGGTTTAATGTTATTTTTAATTCTGTTACAAAATCTTCAGAAATGTAAAATTTATCATCTGGCATTGGTTCGGTTGTTATTGACGCTAATCTACTATATACCAGTTCAAATGGGGTAAAATATGTGGCTGTATGTGGAGTGGTATTATACGCGAATGTATAATATGGAATCCATTCATCCCAATTGTATTGTTCCGTGAAGGAACGCGTGTATTCATTTAAAACTTTGTGATTCCTCTCAATACTACCTAAAGTTTCATGGTGATATGCTGTCGAAGTTATGTGTTTAATTTTCATGAGTGTACATATTCTTTTAAATAATTCGTTTATTCCTCTATCTGTTTTAACCGTATCAAAACATCGATATTTTAATATAAACTTTTCTACTAATATTCTTCCTATCTCAGATGCTTCTTTAGTTTCTATTGGGTCAATGTATTTAGTTAACTCACATTGTGCTGTCAATATATATCTGTATCTATTTGATACTCTTAATGGACCTACCGTGTCTAGTTGTATTACTTGAAATGGTTTTGTAGGTATATTAGTAATCTGAAATGGTGTCTTTGTATGTTTAATAATTTTATTTCTTTAGGAAGATTCGCTATGACTGATAAAATTTTTAATCATTTTGTACATATTTGTTCATATGTATTTCTGTTTTATTCTAATGGCTGTTCTACGTACTCCCGCATGTCCGCCATGTGGAGTTTCATGATATTCCTTAATAATTTCTTCTTGTCTTTCTTTTTCCAATATCTTTTCTAGTTGTCTAAGCAATATAATTTCTATAGGTCTCTGCCTATGTTTACATTTATTTTGCAAGCTATTATACATTTCTATAAATCTCCTTTTGTGCACATATTTAAATATTGCATCATCTTTCGCTAGCGATACTGTGAATATTTTGTTATCCCGTAAAATCTTCGTTAACTTCTGCAAGACCGAACCTAAATTCGAGTATGCATTTTTATTATTAGATATTATTACGCGATTTCCTAATATTTCAATTTTCGGCATGCTTCTATTTATTTTATCTACAACAAATTGTAATCTCGGATAACCTTTTACTTGTGAAATCGAAATGCTATTCCATATGTAAATGTGATCAGTCTCTCTGTCACTGTTTCTTTCCTTATTAATCTCATTTTTTTATAATCTTTTTATTTTCTTCATTAACTACTTTTCTTCTCCTTAAATTTTCAGTAATTTTTCTAGTTTTAAATTATCGGAATCTATTTCAATTCTCGATAAAGTATCTGCATTGGTATTTATTCTTCCTTGTTTGTATATTATCTTAAAATCAGAGTCCATGAGATCTAATCTAACCCTTGTTAATCTCGATGAAGGGTTTTTGTGGATAAACAATGATACTAGTGGTCTGTGATCACTACTTTGAATTTTCGAAAGTGAGTAATTCCCCAATGAATAGCTAAAAGTTCTTTCTCTATCAGAGGTTTATTAATTTCATGTTTATTAAGAGAACGGCTTGCATATGAGATTGGTAAATCGCTTTTTATTTCACCTTGTGAAAGAATTGCTCCTAACGCGTAATCCGATGCGTCAGTGGTAAGAATAAATTCCTTTTCGAAATCGGGGTATTGCAATGTTGGTGGGTTCGTTACAATAGATTTTAACATTTCAAAAGACTTGGCAATTTTCGGTCCAAACAAATTTTTGGTTTTTCCTTAGTAAGTCATTAAGAGGTTTAGCTATTTGTGCAAAATCTTTGCCGAAACGTTTATAATAGTTGCAAAAAGCTACGAATCTTCATGTTTCATCTGCATTCTTTGGAATTGGGTAAGTTTCAAGTACCTTACTCTTATTTGTGTCCGTCATTATTCCTTTGTCTGTGATAAGATGTCCTAAATAAACTACTTCTGATTTCAAGAAATTACATTTACTTGGATTTAATTTAAGGTTGCGGCTTTTTAATTTTTAAAAAAACTTTTCTTAAATTATCATTATGGTGTTGTAAGGAACATCCAAAAACAATTATATCATCTACGTATATAAATACATTGGAATCTAAACCTGTTAATGCTATGGTCAGCATTCTCTCAAAGCTGTTAGAAGATATTTTGAGACCAAAAGGCAATCTTTTAAATTGATAGTGTCCATTATTTGTGGAAAATGCCGTAAGTGGTCTAGATGTGGGTTCTATTTGGTGAAATGAGCTTGTGATAATTAATGTTAATATCTCACGTTGAAAAGTATTTTGCTCTTCCTATCATATCCAATACATCATCTAACTGTGTTAATGGAAACCTGTCATTCTTATTTAATTGAGGATAATCGACAACTAACATCCATTTCTTTTCATCAGTATCACTTTTTTTTGGGACTAAAAGTAATGCAGAATTGTAAGGACTGACGGATGGTTCAACCAAATCTTCTTCTATTAATTCATGAACTTGAGTTTTGATTTCTTTCTGCTGTGATTGTGGTAATCTATAGTTCCGAGTGTAAACTGGGGTATTGTCCACAGTTTGTAGTCTTTGTTGATAGAAATTATTTGCTGTTAGATGTTCTCCTTCTAGATGAAATATATCTTGGAATTCTGTGCATATACCCTCTATGTTTTTCTAGCTGTGAAATCGATTGTATCTATACTCAGCAATTTCTTTAGTTTTTTCCCATCTAGCTTTTTGTTTATCTTTTGTGAGTACCTTTTTTTTCATAAAGAATGTTATAATTAGATAGAGGTTTGATTTGTAAATCTAATTGCGATATAGAGACTTCCTCATTTGACGCATTCAAAATTCTAACGTGTTTTGTTCCCTGTTTCGGAATTATTGTGTTACTGACAAAAATGTCGTTACATATTTGTCCTCTTTTAGCTGTACATTTATTGCCTGTATTATTTCTGTTCTAGGTAGTATTGTGATTTTATTGATATCTGCTCTTAATGGTAAAACGTATTCAGTCTCATTTACTATCATGGCTAAAGTGTTAGTTTTATAATCTATTTTTGCCAAATATTTAGTAAGAAATTCTCTACCCAGAATATCGTCTGTTGTAGGAAATTCCTTTTTACTATTTGATAACCCTGATTGTTGTTTCTACCTCTATTGTTGTAATAACCCTGATTGTTGTTTCTACCTCTGTTGTTGTAATAACCCTGAATGTTGTTACTAACTCTATTGTTGTAAGTATTTATTTTCATGTTACGTTGTCTGTTTTTATAATATTGTCTCCTGTAATGCATTATAGGATTGGATTGTGGCTTTACTTCTGCTGCTATTTGAATTGCTTCGTTCAAACTTGTAGGTCTAGCAACCATTACCGTTGTTCTCTGTGGTTCATTTAGACCGTCCTTGAAAATACTAAGTGCTACCTGTTCATTCACCCTAACAATTGTTTCCCTATTTTGGGTACCTAACTCTGTAATCTGTAATTCATTCAGACTTGCTACGAGATTCAATTTTGTTGGCGAATTGTACCACTGAACTATTACCTTGTACCTGTTTTGCCAACTCATTATGTATGGAAGACAAAGATTTCCTTGGAGTAAACACTTTTCCAAATATCCGTTTAAATGACTCCAACTTATTTGGTGTCTCTTCTGAGATCAGTTTGTTTCTTACTCTGTCTGACAATTTAGTGGCCAGAACGAATTTGATTCACTTGTTAATTTCTGTAGTGTTTTTAAGTGTTTCGGCATAGAAATCAATTATGCCTATGAAATTATTGAGTAGATTGAGGTCACCATTAAACTCAGGTATTATTTTCGATGCATCACAAATGCCAAACGATGCCATGTTGCTTGTTTTTAAATATTGTAAGAATTTACTTTCGATTTCTTTATATCTTGTAGTGAATAACCCTCAAATTTATAGCAAAAAGTGTTAAGTTTTCAATATCTTTTAAAGTTTTGTTTACATAACTTTGTGTGTAAATTCTATTTGGGCTATTTTTTAAATTTTTATAAATAACAATTAAATTTTCCATTCAGTATAATATATTTGCTACGCTCATAAATTCTTATATTATTTATTATACATTTTCTATTTTATTACTGAATTTGTATGCCTTCTTTTTCATATATTCTTTATAGTATTCATGAATTCTTCCTACAACTAATATAACCAAAAAGATCAAAATCATTTGCTGCATGTGATCCTGGGTTACTGTCATCACTTCTCTGTTGTTCTCGTTTACAATGATGGCTTCCTTTGAAAACCATCCACCCATTTTGAAATTTAAATGAAGAATCTTATTGGTAGTTTTTTCTTATGGCCCGATTTCGTTCAACATTTTTGGTTTTTCAGTTTTGTTGCTGGTTAAATGCAACCATCGGTAAGCCTCTGCAATAAGTTTTCGCTATTTTACTGCTTTTCCGCCTCTTTTCTTTTGCTTTACTTCCTTCTTCGGACTTTTTTTCTTGGTGCCTTGGACTTCTGCAGGCGTTTAAGGTATTCCTCTATGCTTATCTTCTTTTTACTTGGACTGTATTTAGGGGCCTCTGGAGTGGGGACTACCAGTTGCGTACGTATTCATCTACAAGCAACTGCTCATATTTCTTAAACAGCTGGTCGATGTGTTGCCTTGTTGTTTCTTGTTCTTCTATTTCCATCAAAAAAAATTTTTTTTGTGGTTAGTTTTTAATAACTTAATAGTGATTTCAGCTCTAGTACTTAATTTTGCAGTCTTGCAGGATCGCAATGTCTACATGCACTACAGACAATTAGAACAGATTAGTTTTTTCTCGTCCAAACTGGGATAAATTGCCCGCGATACTCCGCAAATTTAACTAGCTTCCAAGTTCTTCCTACTACAGAGTTAGATAGAAGCCTATAGTAGTGACTAATCGGTGACTTCACCGATTCTACTCTTTCTGATTTAATCACCTTCTCACCACCTCTTTTATCAATCATCATGTTCGTCGACAATTTCGTTGTCCTTAACATTGCACAGTGGATTAGAAACGTTTTATTTAGGATATGAATTTTTTCCAAAATAAAAAGTTTTCATCATCTACTGTAAACATTTCAAGAGACTACATATTACTTTTAAAAAAATAAGGCTATTTACGTACAAATCATGACTCTGTCGGAACATCCTTTAATTTTGTTATTTGTTTTATCAGCCATGGCAATTCTCTTTCCATGAATATGTCAAGAGTCTATCTATTACGATTAAAAAAATAAGTCAATATTCGTGAAAAACATGTCACTGTGGGAACACCCTTTAATTTTTAGTAATTCTCATAGCGGCCTTGGCAACACATCTTCTGTACAAATTGGAAGAGTCTATTACGGTTGAAAAAATAAGGCGTTATATATGCAAATTACATCACTGTCGGAAAGCCCTTTAATTTTTACTGTTTTTTTGTAGGGGTTATATTAAGCCTCCATTTGCGAAAACTTCAGTCTATCTATTATGGTTGAAAAATTAGGCCATATTCATGCAAATCAAATCACTGTCGGCACACCCTTTAATTTTTACTATTTATTATAGTGGCCATAGTAATACACCTCCTGCAAAAACTTCAAGATTCTACCTAGTATGGTTTAAAACTTAAGTTATAGAAATGAAAATAACGTCACTATCGGAATACCCTTTAATTTTTAGATTTAATTTTGCATACTGGCTTAAAAAGCGAACATAGTTTTAATTACTGTCTGTAAATTTTAAGTGGTTGCCTCCCACAGCTCAAGAAAAAAAGACATAAACGTAAATAACACGTCACTTTCGGAACACCCTATAAGTTTTAGTATTTGTTACTATAGCCACACCTTCTGTGAAAACTACAAGCGTCTACCTATTATGGTTCAAAACTTATGCCATATACATGTAAATCACGTCACTATCGGAACAGCCTTTAATTTTTAGGTTTATTTTTTATACTTGTTTATACAGCGAACTAAGTTTTAATTACTGTTTGTAAATTTTAAGTGTATGCCTTCTACAGTTCAAGAAATAAACACATATACGTGAATAACACGTCTCTATCGGAACACCCTATAAGTTTTAGTATTTGTTGCTATAGCGGCAACAGTTATACATCTTCTGTGCAAATTTCAAGAGTCTACCTATTACGGTTGCAGATATAAAAGGCGCAGACAGACGGACGGACAACATTGTAGCGAAAGCAATGGGGTAAAGTTTTTACCCTACGGAACCCTAATTACTTTTTATTGAAAGAATGAATTGTGTTTCATTATGGATTAAAGATGATGATTCAATTCCAAAAACAGTTCAAAGCGAAATAGTAAGGGTCCCATCGAATATCATGAATCTTAATGATAAAAGGCAAGAGTCCATAAATGTAATTTTTTAAAGTATATTAACAAAATGTATCATTTAGTTTTGTGAAAAACTTCACTCAGTAAGGATACAATTACGTATATTCTTACTAATATAGAATTGAATTGAAAAACGCTGCCAGCCTTTCACCTATGTTAAAACTGGCAGTCACTCTACAATTTCGGCCTCATATTATTTGATTTATTCTTAGGATCTGGAACATTAAGATGACTTTTTGCTAATTCTGAATGCTTATAAATGAACCATTGTTTAATATTGTTTTTTATTTACATTAAACATTAAACATTGTTTACATTAAACATTGAAATAATTGCTATTAAAACCAACATTGTTAAGTTTAATTTATGTATTATACCATGTTATTTGTCTTGAAACGTTTAAATACTTACATTTTTACTTTCCTTTAAATTTGTCACTAACAAAATAGCTTTTGAAGATTTTCCTAATGCTGTTTGCATAACTGACGCTACTTTTCGTTTTACAGAGTTGACCTTTCGAAAGGGATTTTTATTTTTTGTAACATAGAGTTGCACTTATAATATAAGGATTCTTATTTTTCGTTAGAAAATGGTAACGCACTTTCGTAACAAATGGTACGAAAATTGTAATACACAGTACACATAGTTCGAACTCGTACATTTTTTTCTTCGAGTCAAAGGAAGTAAAGCTAAAGTATTTTATTTGAAAAGTTTCAACTAACAGAGTTCCCATATGGAAAATGGATTTTTATATTTATATATATATTTATATTATATTTATTATAAAAAATAAAAAACCACTACTCTTTATTATACACTGCCCACCAATTGAATAGGTTCACTAATATGTGCTCTTACATTTAAATTTCTCTTAATATAAACTTAAAGAGAACATATAACCGCAAATGAGCGTACTAGATACCAGCAACTCGAACTTTCACGTAAATGAGCGTACTAGATACCACCAACTCAAAATTTCACGTGAAAAACAATTAACAAATATACGGCTTAAAAACGATTACCCACCACAAACAATAAATAAATTTATTGACTATGTGACAAAAAATAAAAATATATCTAATCAAACCCGGGACAAAGAAAAAATCATTAAAATCTATAAGCCAATAGATTATATCCCAAGATTGTCCGAAAGATTGAAACGTTCGGACATTTATGACCAAGAAAAATATACCCAGCAGAAAAACTGCTTATATAGTGTAATAGTAGGGACCCTAGGCAATACTCTCCATTTGGTAGTATTGGATGCCACCTCTTCATTTGGCCACATTGTCCAAAATCCTTCAGAGACTTCATATAGTAATTTTTTACACTTTTTTCTAAACTCACAAACTCAATTTGGAAAAGCTGGTTATACAGTGTAATAGTAGGGACCCTAGGCAACACTCACCATGTGGTGGTATTGGATGCCACCTCTCCATTTGGCCACTTTAGCCAAAATCCTTCAGAGACTTCATATAGTACAAAAATTGAGATTTTGAGAAATTTTTCTTAAACTCAATTTAGAAAAACTGCTTATATAGTGTAATAGTAGGGACCCTAGGCAACATTCTCCATATGGTGGTATTGGATGCCACATCTTCATTTGGCCACATTGGCCAAAATCCTTCAGAGACTTCATATAGTACAAATATTTAGTTTTTTTACACTTTTTTTATCGAAACTCACAAACTCAATTTAGAAGAACTGCTTATATAGTATAAAAGTAAGGACCCTAGTCAACACTCTCCATGTTGGTATTGGATGCCACCTCTCCATTTGGCCACTTTAACCAAAATATTTTGGAGAAAAGAAAAAAAATTGCTTCCTGGTGTTCAATACAAATAATATGAATTTATGTTCATTTATCTAAGTAGGGCTTGAAATTGCTGAAATATCATTATAAAAGTTGTTAAAAATATTTTTAAATTGTTGAAAAATTCATATTTAAGTGTGTAAGACGTTACGTCATATACGTATTTAACTTCACACTTAAATATGTTTTACGCAAATCCTTACGTCAATAACAAATATAACTGACATATTTAACTTCACAGACATAAGTAATATGTATATACATTGACCCAATAAGTTAAATTATACCTAGTATGTTTGTAATAACTATATATTTCATAATTCTTTTTGTAAAATCAGATCTATTATTCGTATTTTGACAGCTTTTTGTTCTTATACTAAAATTAATTTTATTCCAGTTTTGGAAAGAAACGTAGTAATAAAAAAGTAATAAAAGTGAGAAAAACGCCATGCTCTAAACACTTAAAACAGATCCCAAAAATCTACTCCTGAAATACGGGATGAATTTTTCTAAAGCTCAAACACAAGCGTTTATACACAAACCATTAGTAATGTACTCAATAGAGATGGTTACAATGCTCGATGACAGTTTTGGAGCGATAGATATGGAGCCAACAAATAAGGCTGGATTTTGCAAAGGAGCATTTGGGTTAGCAAGATTTTTTTGGACCCGACGAAGCCAAAAAATATCGAGACAAAATATCGAAGGGATGCAGCTAAAAAGTATAATTCCAACTGTTAAACACTGTAGCGGTAGCATCTGGCTTTGGAAATATTTGGTCAGAAAATTGTTATTTATCGAAAATACAATGAATAATTATTCATATCTAAACATTTTACAGAACAACCTAAAGCAAAGTGCTTCACAATTAGGAATAGAAGAAAATAAATTCCTCTTTTAGCAAGACAATGATCCATAGCAATATAAAATAAGCAACTGCATCAATCAGCAACCAGCACAATCTCCAGATCATAATCCTAAAGATTTAACAGATAAAAGCATTCAAAAGCACATTATACTATCAAATGAATCGAATAGAAATGCGCTTTCAATTTAATAGCAAAAATAATGAAAAATTATACAAAGAGATTAAATTAAATTAGCATTCAAAATACTAATTAAATTTTTTTTGGTAGGTATAAATTTATGAATTTATGGCCCCTATTAGGATTTACAACTCAACTCTACTTCGGTTGAAATTTGGCAATTTGATATTACCAATTACAACTCAACCTGTCAAAAATTTTTATGGTATCACCGTTTACAACTCAGTTTTAGTGCGGTTAACAAAAGTATCAAAAATTACAACTCATCACTAGCAGTTGTTTCAAGTAAATTATTTACGAAAAATGAAAAGCGGATAAGTAGTTTTTTTATTTGTCTTCAACTACTTTATTAATCACAGATTTCGAATAAAATTATAGAAAAAACAAAACAATTTTTTTCTTCATTGTATATTGATCTAGGCTTAGGTATATTGAAATCGTTGTCACTGCATATTTGGTAAATCCCATCAGCAAAAAATCTAAGTACAGCACCTATTTTCAACACCGGTGGTATTGCTGCCGCACGCAAAGGCTTCTTTACGTGGTCTTTTAAATCATCCAGCAATAGCAACACGCTTCTTTGCTCAGTTGACAATAACTTATAAACCTGAAAATATTACTTTATTTTTTTATTTATTACTCATTTTAAACTCACATACTTTTAGTGCAGTTGTATTTCGTAATACTAAAAATGGTTTTACACGACGAGTATTTGTCATATGACTTGTCACTTTTCCATGTGTAAATTCTAAACACATCATGTAAAACCTTTTGAAACATAACATGTGTGTTTTCCATGTGTACAACACATATGACATTTTTCTTTTAGAACGTGTTGTAGTGACAAAGCATCTGACATCCTGCAATGCCAACTTGATATTTTGCTATTTTAGGTTTTTTGTGGTACCAAAAGCACTAAAAGCGTGGCAAAAGCACTACGCTTGCATCTTTGCATCAGATGTGGTTGGCAATACAAAACTGTGTCGCGGAAAAATTATATATTATAGGTTATGTCAGATGTAATTACACATGTACGTTTGAAAGCAAAAATTATAAACCGTATGTAAAATGCATTTTTTGACAAACACATGAAATTACATATGGGTTATGAAACTAACAAGTCATATGATAAACACACGTCGTGTAAAACCACTTTAAAAAATAGTTTGGTTGTGTAAAAGTTGAGCTGCCTGTCAGATGACCAAACTAAGTTTTCTTCTTTCGTTAACTTATAAATTCAATTTATTATAATAATAAATTTGAATTTATTTTACAAGTTTAT